>JAMKPZ010001226.1:0-88017 GCA_024699675.1 Amphibolis antarctica
CTCCAAAAGTTATGAATTAACATTTACTATGAAATAGGAAGAGGATTAAAGGGAAGTAAATTTGGATTTATAAAATATAAAAGAAAATGTTAAAAATGTTGAAGGGATATCATAGTCTCATGACAAAAAGACAAACTCTTCAAATAGAAGATGACTAAAACAATACAACTAAATGGTATTGGAAAAAAAATACCAGATCAAATATTGCCGTATGTGAAAATTTCTCGTAATCAAAGCTTCTAAATAGTTGCCTTGTCAACATTGGATTTTCACCACAAGCATCACAGTGCAAGGATCTCCCTCTGATTTTCACCTAACTTGAAAATGTAATAAAAATCACAGAATTGCCTTCAACAATGAATTGTGTAAATGTCTATAAAATTTATATTTATCGAACATGAAAATTGGAAAAAGAAGTAACCTTGAGTATAACAAATACACATTCACAATTAATGAAATAAACCTTTTTATGCCTTGGTTGGAAATTTCCATTTCTCTTTCTTGTATCCAAAACCCTTCTCAAAATCAAGTGAAGCACAGGACAACAATTTCAAGACTAATAGATTCTTTTAACAATTTACTAGAGCACATAAATGACTACCAAAGTTCAAAAGAAAGGCCTTGCTGAATCAGCAAGGAACAAAAATGTCAGGCTTTCTATCCCATTCTCATTCTAACGACACCTTCATTATGACATCTTCCAGAAAGTGCCAACTATATTGTCCTTGAAGCAGTGAATCACTTCTCTATTTTGGAGTATTTCCTTTGTTGAGGAATAAATAGGGTGATTCTCATTAAACAACAAGAGCCATCCGAAAGAAACATATGCAATATTTATTCCATGCAAACAAAATGCAGATGGGTCAATGGTGGCTTATTCATTATCATGCATCATTCCAAAGGTACACATCAGCTTTGTACAGTTTGGTTGAGAACCCACATGAATATAAACCCAATATGTAAGTGTTATGTTTCAGAAAATAGATCTAACATGTATGAGAGTAATCAACAATGAAAACAATTAACATTTATGACCAAACACAAATGTAGCTCTAACAAAACCCTAAATGCCACAACATACTAACTTGAACAAACTATCTCAACACAAGATGCAACTAACAGAAAGTAACAGTGGTGCTTATCCATTTGATACAACTTGCAATCAAAGGCAAAGATGGTGAACAAGGTAAGGCCTGTAACATTTGGTGTAAAAGATGACCCAACTGACAATGCCAAAGGATGGAAGGCTTAGAGGTAGACACCAAATATGTTAAGTCCACAAGGTATCTCACCATAAATCAAGAGGTACATGCCGAATTTTTCCTAATAGATCAAAACAAGCCTCCTCATCTATAGGTCTTAAAATAAATATTAAAAGAAAAAGAAACGTTACAAAACACAATAATTGTTCAATTAATGAATAACAAGTTAATAGGAAAGTCAGGAACATAAAAAACCCTATCAAGTTTGATTTAGGAAATGGCTTGAGCAACCTTTCTCTAAGGCTTATTTGTGCATCCAGAAAATAATCTCCAAAAAAATTTGACAAAACTAGAAAATAGATTCCAAGGCAAATCTGGAAAACAATTTTTTGAAAAATAAAATTTGGCATCTGTGTAAATCATAAAAAAAAATTTCCTAGCGTTTGTGCACTAGATGGAAAATAAAGAAATTTTTTGTACTAACATGTAATAACATAAGAATTAATCAATTTCTAAATCCAATTTTAACATAACAATACATTTACATAAAATACTTCAACCAAAGTTTTTTTTGAGAAAATTACATATAAAAATCACCTATTTCCATCATTCCACATTACTTGCATAATATCCATATGTATTTTATCAGAAATCTCTTTTTTTCATTGTTGAGTTTGTCAAGTATAACCTCTACTTTCGACTCCCTTTCCATATAACCATAAATATCTTGAAGATCTTCAGCCTCTTGAATTTCATCTAATACATCTTAGAGATCTTCAAGTAAATGTGTTCTATTTACCATTACTAGACGAAGATGATTACACCTAATTGCATCCTTACAGCACTCTAATTGAGCATAATAAAACAACAATTAAAGGGGTTATTACAACACACCTACTACAAATTCCTCACATTTTAGAAAGGTTGCTTGAAATATTTGTACAGTATAATTGAGCTTGAAATAACTAAGCTTAATCAAACGAAGGTTGCTTGAAATATACAAATACCCATACTTTATTTGTACAATAACAAGGTCCCTTACAAGCTCGTTAAGGTCACCAAGGTTGACGAAGAAGACGATGCCGACCTCACCGCAGTCAACGAAATAGACATCAAGCTTGTAGAGGTCAACAAAGGCTTGCGACGACGCTATTCCCATCAACTTGTTTGGGGAAGATGCGAGGGGGACGCACAACAAGAGGGTTGTAGGTCGTCGAGGTCAATGAAGAAGACGATGCTGAGCTCACTGAAGTTGTTGAGGTCAACAGAGGCTCGCGGCAACGAATGGCGACGCTATTCCTCATCAATTGCAGACGGACGGCAAGGGTTTGGGGAAGACACAAGGGGGGCACATGGCAGGAGGGCTGTGGGTTGGAAAAAAAATTTCAC
This sequence comes from Amphibolis antarctica, assembly GCA_024699675.1. NCBI lineage: Eukaryota > Viridiplantae > Streptophyta > Magnoliopsida > Alismatales > Cymodoceaceae > Amphibolis > Amphibolis antarctica. Next base: position 2,592 of record JAMKPZ010001226.1, read on the forward strand.
AAGGGTTAGGGTGTGAAATTTTTTTTGCTTGGTGGTATAAATACTTGTTGCAAATGAGAAAAATAGTTTCTCACTTTTCTAATGCACAAATACCAGGAAAATTGGAAGAAAAAAAATTCTTATTTTTCTAGAAAAAGTTTTTCTCAATGCACAAACCCTCCCCTGTAGAGATAGAATAGGCCCAAAATTTTGTAATAGAAACAAAGGTTATATCAAATAATTAGGATAGACAAGTCAACAAATCTTGTAAACCTAACATATAGGAAGATACATCAAATCTATAATCTAAAAACTTTCCTTCGAAGACAATGAGGCTGTAGGACTTGGAAATGTCTGAGTTGCAGAAATGCAAGCCTGTGTCAAAGTCCTATAGGAGTTATCATGAACTTCAGCTTGCTTGATTGACCATCCTATAAAGACTTTTATACCTCTATAGACAATTGTACCCAACTCGATTTACCATACTTCCCACAACAACTATTTGACCAGTAGTTAGTATGGGGACAATCCACACAAGGATATCATCCATGACCTCCGCCTGTGCAAGTACCATGACCACAACTATGAGCAACCATGGTCAACTGATTAGTAACTGGAGATAGGGTCATGGAAGAGATTAACACTTTTGAGAAGGTGATTTGTCATGAAGTGCATCAAGGCCCAACATCTGTCTACAAATCTAACTAGAAATTTCTGGATTCAAGCTATGCAAATAAGTTATGACAGCCAACTTGTCTCAATGCTATCTTAATTTGTTAATTTTTTTACTGTTCACCGTTCACTGTTCATCAGATGAATAGATGAACAGTGCAAGGGACGGATGAGCAAACGAGCTGGTGGGACTGACCGGCGAAGAAGACGAGCACATAGGCAGCAGACGAGACTGTTTGATGGCAAAGGAAAATGGACGGGATTGTCTGGCAAAGGAAAAAAAAGGCAGCCAACAGGATTAGCTACACCCAGTTGGCATCAATGACCACAAACAATGCCAACGCAAGAGATACGTCAGGAGGCTGGAGGCTGGAGGCTGGCAGCGCAAAAAGGAGGCTAGCGACGGGCAGCAGACACAACGGTGGCAGATGGCGTGAAGGAACAGCGGTTGGCGAGCAGGAGGTGGCGACGGGATAGAAAACCTAAGATCAGTGGTACTAGGGCTTTGATACCATGTGAGAAGAGAAGAGAGGTTTGTGTGTTTCATTCGTAACCCTAAAAATGGGAAAGATACAAGTATACATACCCATACATAAATGGGCATCCATTTAGACTCTAAATGGACTATCCAATAAAAGACATGTAATTTAACAACATACTTAGGAAACCATATAAGATCTCACAACTAGACATACCAAGCAATTGAATTTGCATTCATAGAGAGGAAAACAATTCCAACATCTGACCACCACAGTAAAACAAAGATATCATATGTCTCATGTATTATAGTTTCCATCATCTAAAATCAATAAAACAGCCAAAATTTCAAAATGGTACAAGTTTCACAAACTCACAGTCCGAATTCGAGCTGATAAAGCATCAAAAAGAAGCATTTTTCCAGATAGGGGTTCACCCACTGAACTAGCAAGCTTTATGGCTTCAAGTGCTTGAAGACAACCAATAACTCCGGGAACTAACGAATGATATCAAAAATGACAAGAAAAATTACTAAACTATTAAATGACTTGCTACAGGAAAATAAAATTAATTAAAAAATGGCTTGATTGTGTAAAACATATATATTAAATAACAAAATCATAATAAAAAATTCAAAAAAATAGCATTCATCTTTGTGTGTAATAATTGGCAAGACACAGGAGATGAATCGTTAAAAAACACCCCCAATTTCCCAACAGTGATGAGGGTGGATGGTGGTTGGCAGCGGTAGGTCTCATTTGGCCTTAGATGGCAAAACACATATGGTAGGTGTGAAGGCACACAGAATAGAGGTGCTTGCCGGTTGATAGAGGTGAATGCTGTTGTGCTAGGGATTATGGGGGCAGTAGCAGGGAAAGGGGACCAACACTTGAAATGCTACAAAACTGGGGACTGGAGGAGAGAATGCTGAATAGGTTGGGTGTGCTGTCAATGTCACAGAATAGGCCATAAAGAGAGCAACTACCCAAGGGGTCAAAGAGGGGAAGAGGAATGGTCAACATTTCCATTGATTTCTATGACAATGGGTGGTACAACATGTGTTGTACGTCAGTGTACGTCAACAACAAAGTTCAAATGATTGAGGAGCAACTTCCTTCAAGGATCTCTACTGAATAAAAATCAAGGAGGGCCTATGTAGATGTCCAAGAATCAACCTCTCAAGATTGAAGAGCATGGAACTAATTTTAAAGGAGTTGGAATGTGCAATGGTGGTGACTTGGGAAGGTTGGTCTTGCTTTAGGTTGTGAAGAGGTAGACTAAGCTTAATTCATATAGGAGTCTAAGCAGATTCTTCTGCTCTCCAATGAAGAATTGAATAATGAGGTGTTAAAGATAGGCCAAGAGCAGTTCAAGAATGGATGTCATTTTTACAATCTAGGCTCCATATTGGAGGGCAACGTCAACCATTCCAAAGTGGTGGGCGGTGCTTTCTAAAATCCTTATTCACACCAAAAGCCATTAAACACACTAGAATCATCATGACTTGGTCAATAGGTTACAATTTATTAACACAAAATTTTAGGTCAAACCATTTATCTTACCACTTTAATTAAAAATTTAATGCAAATATTTAATACAATAAAAAAATCATTTGAACTCCCCACATCCACTCAATCACAACCCTCCCATTTGCAACAGCAACATGCATACATCAATACTCCTCTACTATGGTCAACATTTCCATTCTTCCCATCGACACACCCATCCAAACTCGATGGCACCTAGCTCATCATCTCCCAACCTCACTTTTTGACACCCCCCATCAACACCTACTAGCACCACCAGCATCCCTTCAACCTGGCATGTAAACAAGGCCAATCAACACTCCCTGCCCCTTGTTGACTAGTTTTTATTGATGTACCCTCACCACCATCAACAATGCTTGTTGACATCCAACCTCCTCTCCTCTACAAATTGACACCTCCCTCATTGGCATGCATACCAAAACCTCATCATCCCATTGATAAATACAAAGCCCCAACTCCAACACAAGCACACCATTGCCTCACTACTGTCAACAAACCCCTAACACCAACTCATTACACTTACAAGCCTCCTGCACTCCTAGACACTAACACATCCCATGCACCCAAGACATTGCAACACCCCTCATCACCACCACCAACAAACCCTCACACCCATTGCACCAACACTACCACACCCCCAAGCCACACCAAAACCATCCAAGTGTAAACTGCTACATGCACCATTGCCCTTATATGTCACCACCACACGTGCCCTCATCATCCCCAGCCAACTCATCCAACCCCAATTCCAATTGTCACACATGCCTATGCATGGCTGATGTGGCCCATCTAGATCAATTCAACTAGGGTAGTGGCACCTATGCCTAACTTATTTGCAGCTTGGATGATATCACCAAACTAGGTCAAAAGTCATATGTGGAGATGTATCCCCTATTGATGATAAATCCCTTACTCTACTTTCAATATCAATTCACTACTAATTCTGATACTATCTTCTAGTGTATTATTGAGCTATTGAGCATGTTCCACATGGTCACTACCTTTGCTTGTGGGGTGACTAGGAACTTCAGTAAGGAGACATACCCATATCTACTAATCTAACCAACCTTTGAGACATGTTCTTAATTTATTGATCCATTGTTTTTGTGTATTTTTTGAAGTTAGTTTACCTAGGTCCGTTGTTCTATCTCCCATTATATGTAAATTACCATCATGCTCTAGCCTTCCAAGTGTTTTAAAGGGTCAAATTGGGAACGTTGGTTGATGACTAGTTGATTAAGGACCATGCAGTGGAAGTTCTACCATGAATGCCACTAGACATACTACCCCTCTTAGCACCTGGGCCATCAAATTGACAAGTCCTTCCAAATCCCTCACCTACCTTCAACTAATATGATTGACAAGACATCTTTCACAGTAGCCAAACCTAACATTTTTCGTATGTGGCCCCATACAATGAATATTGTCGATAGTTTCACCAATGTAGGAAGCCCTCTTCAATCACAACCTCTAAGATCACTAGCAAGGGAAATGGCTCTACATGAACTACGCCCATGTAAAAACCTAGCCTATTCTTCTACCTTTATTTTTGTTGTTTATTGACTTTGTTATAGCATCAAGTTTTGTAGGACTTCTAAGAGCACTTCAAGCAATTCAACAGCTCTTAGAGGTGCAAATAAGTAAAATACATGGAGCCAAGAGATCTAGGTATGTTGTTGATCACTTCTTTACTTTTTCTTATCATTCTATTTTTAGTTGCAAAGATGCAACCACCAAACACACTTGCAATGGAGTTGTCTTCAAATTTTGATGATAGAGACAATTGAGATGAAATTGGTGACAAAGTTGACCTCTCTCTCCTACTCCAATTCGGTCTAAGTCTCTAACTCATCCTTGGATCTTACAAGTCACATGCACCTCTAGCCTACTAGACTACACATCTCCTTAGTAAGGCATTGAAAGCATAGGGGAAGACAGACGACTAAGCTCCCTTTTACTTAAGTTCTATCTATTGTAGTTGCAGACTTTGCTTCTAATGTGGTTGCAATGCGAACCATGATGTTTATTAATGAGAACAGATTTCTGTTAAACCAAGTGTCGATGATTGCATGTTCAATTATGTTAATCACAATATAGTTACAAAACACTAAAAGGCAACTAACATACCCTTAGTCTCAATGTTTGCTTAGACATTTTCACATAATTATCTATGCAAGAGTGCTTCCACCAACTAATTTGAGTGAAGCTGAAGAGTAATTGTCATGCCCCAAGCTTTAACTGTTTGCTCTTTGGCGAAAAGGTATTGGTATGTATGAATGGGTTTGCAGATTCTAGGTTAATGATATATACCCCAATTCTAAGAGAGATGATTAAGCAAAAGGAAGTTAGATGGGGAGGAAATTCTGGCTTTCTATAGCTCTTGTTGTATGATGAAGATGAAAGTTGGAGAGGAATAGCAAGGTTTTTTGAAATGTTTACCATGATGATAAACATTTTCGGGCAAAGGTAATAAATTGAGTTGTAAAGTGAATGAGATCTTGGTGGGCATAGGGTTCCCAGGAAGATGTGGAAGTTTGGGTGTGGCTCCAATATTTAGTCACACTTTATTTAGTCACACTTTGAGGCCCTAAGTGACTCATATTCTTGAAGTCTCGGAGACTATTGTCTACATTGGTCATTTTCTCACAGTGTTTTCCTTTTGGTTGGAATCCGTCTTGGTCCTGATTTTCTTTCTTCCCTGGTTGTATTCTTCTTCTTTGAGATTCCATTGTTTAGTGAGTTTCCTCTTTGAAGCCTGTTAGGTCCTGTGTTTAGTTTTGAGTCTAGCTTTCCTACAGCTTATGTAGGCCTTCGATTTTATCAGGTTTAATGAAAAAAAGACAAGACTGTAGCTTTGCCTATACTTCTACACTTGCAGAAATTAAGCTAAAGTATAATGAACAATAAGGAATTGAAACAATTAAAAATGGTGAAAACTCAACAAGAACCACAATAAGCACCCAGACAGATTCACTGATTAAAAAAACATTACAGATATGTTGTTACCTTAGATGATTATGTGCAACCTAGTTTGCCTGTATTTGGTAATGCCATATCACCATATGATACTCATGAAATAATAAAATATTTTATCTTTTAAGATTAGAGATTTGTACGGCAACTCTCTGCATAAGCCTTCCACCATGCATGGTACTAAAAATGTTACAAATTAAAGTTAGAGGCTGAAAGTGATACTGTGTTTTTTCTCCCCTTTTTGAAGGAAAAAGGAGGAAAAGAGAACTATCTATAAGGTAATCATTCATGCTCTCTTAAGCCAACTTCAAAAAATTTTACAGTTTTGGATGCTTTCATAAACACAAACTAAATGTTGTTCTCTTGCAGTAAATACCATCAGTTTAAAGCGTGTGCACTAATTACACATCATTTTATTAGTTGAGATAAGGTGAAAATGAGAATATTCATTTTCTAATCACTAAGAATTACATATATATGTCTTCAATAAAATCATCAATACATTTAAAACTCTTCCATACATTTAAAACTCTTCAATATATATGTCTAGCATAATATGATTCACTTGAGAGTACACAATTCTTTTCATTACCAAGTCTCACATAGTGGCAGTCAATCTTAATGTGTTTATCCTCTCATAAAATACAGAATTGCAGACAATGAAGATAATAGTTTGATTGTCACAGCACATAGGCATTAGAAGTTGTAAGGAATCTAGCCACTGCAAGCTCCTCTCAAGTCAAAGACATTTGACAGCTCCTTTCCTTACCAAAATCTCTGCTTGTGGATTAGTGCATTGCATGCCAGTAATTTAGTCTAGAATAACCTCAAAATGAATTAGCCCTCATTCTTTATATCAAGATGGATTTTGAAAGTGAAGTGCTTTTATGGTTGCCAAAAAACACCTACTGCAAGAGGTTGATAGACTTCAATCTCGTTAAGTAGGGAACAGAGGTATGCCAACAACTCCTAAACTATTCGATCACCTTGTTGCATAGAGAGAAAATCTCCTCATAGATCTCTACAACGTAAGAAATATTATTCTTCTATGCATAGATCTCTTCAAGAAATTCCAAATCTTCTTTTCATGTGAGAGCATGATGACTTTGGATGCAATTTGTTCTTCCATACCATTTGTCATTTAAAAGATCACTGCACAATAATTTGCTAAATAATTCTCATACTTTAGATCTTTGACATTTGAAGGCTCCTAGTTGATGTAACAAAGTTTTTAATGTGTTCTAAGACTCACTTGAAAGAACGAAGCCCATATGATAATTTTTCCCATTCAAATTGATCAAGATGCCATTGAGATTGCATACAGTGGCATCAAGTGCATTTGTGACAAAAGAAGAAGCCATTCTGCGATAATCAGATCTAATGTCTTCAAGAATAGTTGGGCCCAACAAATTACTAGGATGTAGAGGCACTGAAAGAGTGCAGACAAGTAGGGGGTCACATGAATGTTGAAAGTCTTCAGAACATCGGCAGCGACAGAAGAAACCAGTGCGAACCATCGGCAGTAGAAGTGTGGTCCCCTGGAAAGGCTGGAGGAGGCTGCCAAAGAGTTCTACAATGGCAGGAGGTTAGGACAGACCTGATGATCCTGTGGTATTTGGCAAGCTGATGGTTGGAGACCTGGGAGGGCTGGATGGCAGCAGATAGAGCCCTAGAAGGGCAGGAAAGCAACTCAAGGCTAAGGATGGACTAAGCAGTAGCAGAGAAGGCTCGACTACAGTGGCTTTGGATGGAAGAGGGAGTTTCGATAATGAGAATATAACCCAACAAAAAATGCTTGGTATATAATTGTATCATTTGTATGTATCATTAAAAAAAGGAAAATTTGTTAATAATGCAAACATTGAGCTTTTTTTGATGCAGTAAGGATGCCTAGCTAGAAGGTTGCATCCCATTCATTTTAGAGACAAGCTTGTCATATTTGTAATAAACGCACCTCTTAGAATAAACCAATTATTAAATTCAGTGGGAATTATTACTGACTCCTAAATGAAATCTAACTCTTTCAAATTAAATAAAACCAAAAGCTTGTCTGATTCAATAGCCAATATTTGAGTTCCATGTTCATATCCTTTGCCGTATTTATATATTTATTCTGCCTATACCCTACACCATCCATTGAAATCGTGTCAATATTTATCAGGAATTAAAAATTTTCTAGTTGTACAAAAATTAACAAATCATAGCATGAGTCGAGGTTTTGAAAACAAATATCTGGATTTGTGTTGTGGTTAAATTGTTATAAGTTGGACATTTACAATGGAGAATGAGATAACTCTTTTATGGATTTACGATGTGGTAAATATACTTGGATTTATTTGAGCTTATTTTAAGTGTCATAACCTTGTAATATATAAGGAATAGTTTTTCACATCCTTTTCTTGAAAATGTGATTTTTTCCTTTTTATTGCGACAGTTATTGCATTCCAATAATCTAGGGCGTAACAATCTAAAGGGGAAAATTACTGACCCACACCAAGAACTCCACTGTCCGAGCATCTTTGGCATAAATCTGTCGATGGTGGTGTTGGAAAAAGGCATCTATAACATGGACCTCCATTATGATTGTACACAGTAAGCTACAACAAAGAAACACTTTTACCATCACTACATCAATATGCTAGAACATGAAAGAAAAACATTAGGATGACTAGCCAACAGCCAGATAATCTGTTAATGTAAATATTCTGACCTGACCTTCAAGCCCTAGTGCTGCACCAGATACAAGAGGCTACAAAAATATAATACAGAAAAAGTTAAAGAAAACTTAAAAAGTACATTTTGCTTAGGAGATTAATTGATAGATTATTGGTGTATCCAACAGTAATGATGGTGGTATATAATTAAGAATGAACAAATAAAAGTGAATTGAAACCTTGTGGAAGGTTTTACATTCTTAGGCATCTAGGTGATTACAGTGAATCAAATTGCAAGAAAAATTAAAAGTGGCATGGTTTCCATATTTACCACCTCAGAAATGGGTCAAAATCATCATCCTTAGCAGGTCTTTCTAATTTTCTGATTAATTATCTTTCCATTTTCTGGATTTTAGTTGGGAGTATTAACAGCATTATCAAACAGTTGTTATGAGGTGGGGGTAAAAGGGTACAGATAAGGAGTATCCTCTGGTCATCCTTTTTTTTTTTTTCCTCTGGTCATCCTTGCCTCCACCACAAACAGTTTTTGGATTATACTCGTTTTTCAATAGTTTCCCTCTATTGTATTCTACACTACAAAGGAAGAGGGAGTTCCCCAGGCATTGTTGGTATCTCCAGCCCATATGAAGGTGTAGTTTTTTGAATGGCTTATGATGCAAGAAGCAGTTTTGACAGAGCAGGCATAGCAGAGGCAAGGATGGCATTTGAATAGCAGGCGCTATTTTTATAGGGTTGAAGAGAATAATGTAAGACACTTATTCTTCAAAATGCAGGGAGATGATTGTTTGGTGGTCCACCCTAGCAGGCTCTTCATGGAGTCATTTTAGATGCATTTATGCTTTTTAGGAGGTCTGGGTTCAGTGCCTCTCACTTCAAGGTTAGAATAAGTGGATATGGACTCTTCTTCCTCTGTCTACTTGGTGGCTTAGATGATTGGAGAGGAACAGAAGGATCTTCAAGGACGAGGCTTGCTCCTTTCCCACTTAGCAAGAGTCTAATGAGGACTTGCGGATTGGGTAGACCAACAAACCTAAAGGAATCTCATGCTGTGATGAGGCTTTGGTTGCATCTAATGTGTTGTCAAATCTATTTCCCATATGGGCCATGTTGCCCAAGAATAGTGTGTTGGTCACAAGGAATTCAACTTTGATTTCATATCAGACTTCAACAGGTTAAAAAGAACATATGTCAATAAAAATTTGTAATGTCAAAAGTCATGCTTATGGAAATAAGAAAAAGGAAATCACCTTTTGTTAACAAATTGCAATGTTAACATCAATTTTGATGCCATTTTGATAATTAAAAAAATGGATACATATCAACGAAATTTCACAAGCATGCATCAATGTTTTATTCCATGGTTGGTCCTTGTTTGTTTTGGCGTATTCCTATGTTCCATTTGTGAGGTTTTGCTTTTGTTTATCGTGTTTGTCATGTTCTCTCTAAAGGAATGGGTGCCTTTTTAAGTGTTATGGTCTTTGTTGTGGGTTATCTTCCCAATAAGTTGGTCTTGTATTTTTTAGATGTTTTTTGCTTGCCTGGTGCTCAAAAAAATCTCATCACCAGTAAGACAAAATCACTTAAAAACACAAATCTATCAAGTGGCTGGAACTGAAGAACATCAATTTTGTGGAAAATTGGAGTTAAATTTGTTTATTCACATATATGAAAACATCAAATAGGATAAATCCTGAATAATTTCTTTCATACAAGTTGAAAATGGTGGAAGATGTGTTGTTATTATTGTATTACCAACAAGGATTACATCTTCTTATATAGAAATTACAAGACTCATGACAAATAACTCTAACCATGTGAGACTAAACTCACTTACATTAGAAACCCTAATACATAAGCTTTAACACTCCCTCTTAAGTTGAAGCATCCAACTTGCAATAGACTTATACATAATAAAATAAAGGAGTTACATGACAGATAGAAATTTAAGTAGTAGCAATATTGTGTAAGTAAAATACCTAAAGACTTACACATATGCTTCTAAAAATATAAATTTTATTAATCATCCAATAAAAGAGATGTAATGTGGATTGTTAATAAGAGGTATTCTACAAACCTCAAAGTAGTGTGAATTTTAAAAGTGAGGTATTCTACAAATCTCAAAGTAATATGGATTTTTAGATGTGAAGCATCCATAAACCCCAAGAGAGAAAATATTGGATGATAGATAATATTATATTAAACATTTTCTGCCTTTTTTTTCTTCTCCTTTTCATAATTTTTTTTTCTTTTTTTTTACTTCCACCATTTATTAGTATTTTTTTCTTTTCTCTCTCTCTCCTTTTTTTTGTTTTTTTTTTCTTCCTCCCCCTTCCTTCCCCCTTTTATTCTTCTCTACAACTTTTCTTTTTTTCTCCTTTCTTCTTCCTCCTCCCCCTCCCTCGTCTACAACCCTAATGGTGTAGATGATGGCGACAATGACCAACAACATCATCGTCAAAAGGACAGTGGTGGCATCCAACGACTGTGACTGGAACGAGCAAACATGTGTCGACAACAATAGTGCAGAGCGATCAGATAGGCGTCGATAGCACCTAGTGAGACCCGTGACTACAGTAGAACCCAATTCGAGCAGTTCCAAGACCCATCTCAACGTCAATGGAAGATCGACGTAGGAGAGACCTACATGAGAAGAGCAGCATAGGAGAAGCTTCGCCAACACTAGAAGAGAGACAGACAGACAAACAGACGATTTAGAGAGAGAGCTATAAGAGACGTGGGGTAGGAGGGAGGAGGGCAACGACTACATTCACTCCTCCCACCTAGGGTTTTTTTCTAAGTGAGATTCTCAAAACCTAAGCTCTGATACCAAGTTGAAAATAGTGAAAGATGTGTTAGTATTGCATTACCAACAAGAATTGCACCTCCTTATATAAAGGTTACAAAACTCATGACAAATAACTCTAACCAATGTAGGACTAAACTCACTTACATTAAAAACTCTAATACATAAACTCTAACGATACATGAATGTGCACAGGTAGAATAGTAAGGAAAATCTTTGTGTTGTAGAAAAGTCCATAACTTCGATTTTTCATGTTATAAATGCTTTTCAAAAGTTTTGACTATTGAGATAAACTGGAAATCATTATCCATATCTATAAATAATAATCTAACCTGCAAAAGCCAAAAAGTTGAAGCATCCCTAATGATCTACAGTGTACATACACTTGGATACATGTTGAATGTGATTATGGAAGTTGCAACTTGCCATTAATTTTCACACCTTTATGCTAAATCGATAATATATGCTTCTTAAGGCACAGATAAGATCTTGATGATTTAGAAGTCAAAAAAAGTGTTTCTTCAGGCAATAAAATAAATTTATTATTGATAGATAAAAGCCTAAAACACTATTTTACCCATTACCCAACGCCACAATGAGAGGAGCAAGTTTTATTTGTGTAAATAAATCACTATCACCTAAAAGAAAATATAAAACGTCTTATGACTACAGAAATTCCCCTTATTTAAGTCTGAACTATTTCAGAAAATCTAGAAGCAACCACTATAGATCAAACAAAATTTGATCCTTCAATAAAGTCTGCAGATGTATTAGCATGAAAAGGCATCATACAAAAGCAAATACAATATCTTGTCATAAGTTTATGTGATAGATTTTACCACTCAAAGTGATAGTTGAAGAAGCAAGTAATAATTTTACCTTGCTGCTAAGAAAAACTAATAATTTTACCTTATTTAAGAGAACACAGCAATCATTTATCATATAGCGTGTTGGGACATTGTCAGTTGCATCAACTATGACATCATATCTTCCAAAATGGTCATGGAAATCTAAACAGGTAGTAAAATGAAAAGTACATTACATGAGTACACTTTGTTCACATATTTCACAAATGCTCCTACTTTTTCAAAGGATACTTAGACACAATGTCCAGAGCATTGCTGGCCAGCAAAGCTTCATTATGCTCAACCACCTCAATAGTAGAGTTGACCCTGACAGATGGATATTGGAATACAGAATCACATACAATGATAAAAAATAGAATAACCAGTCAATTTCATAATATGCATACTAGAAATGTACAAGATGAAAAGAGCATTACATACGCACGACAAGCAGCAGCTGCTGACCTCACTTTTGGTTTCCCTATATATGCTTCAGTGTGTATAATCTAGTGCAAAACATGGGACAGCATTAACCATAATTCAAATATAAGAATACAATGGAAAACAAATATGAGACAGGAATACAAAAATGTGTCTCCACAATTCTTTTGAGATATACAACTACCAGAAACCAGCATGAAAATTGGCTGATTTCTATTTATTTCTATAGAGATATTTCTGTTTTTATTTTTTCCATGCAATTTTTAAATTTGTTTATTTTTCAGTTTTACACCTTTTAAATACTTCAGTTGCAGTTATATCTTTTCTTTGTTTTCAACTGGTAATCCTTTTTCTATTATAGAAGTTCAGGGGCCTCTTTTAGAAAAGTATATTAATGTATTAAGGTTATGTTTTGTATGTAGATTTAATTCCACATTGCTTATCTTGCATTAGTTCATCTTGTGTAGATTCTATATATATAAAGGTCTCTATGTTTGACAACTCTCTTTGTGTATGGTATAGTTTATATATATAGAAGGGTATGGGTTTTTTTTTGTGTCGCAGCTCCTACAAGGTGAGCCTTTTTTTACCTTTCCCATTGTTCATAGGTGATTCTCCTCCCAAATCCAATGATTCTCCCATTTTCTTCTACAAACTTCATTCACTGCACCAATTAAGGTTACAGGCAGTCGACTGCAAATAAGAGGAGACAACAAAAAGAGAAAAAAGAAAAAAAAGACAAAAAAGAATAAAAGAAAAAGGGGAGATGTTGTGAAGCGGTGTTAAAAAAGGAGAGAGAGAAGGCGAGAAAGGTAATCTAAAAAATGGTGTAAGTACATAAAATCAAAAATCAAAAAAATCAAAAATTATGAAAAGGAGAAAAAAAGACAGAAAAATGTTTAATATTCAATTATCTATCATCAAATCTTTTTCTTAGGATTTATGGATACCTCACATTAAAATTCCATTTTTTTTCTTGAGGTTTATGGATACCTCACATTAAAATTCCATTTTTTTTCTTGAGGCTTATGGATACCTCACAATAAAAATCCATACTTTCTTTTAAGGTTTATGAGATACCTTAACTTAAAGATCTGCACTACTTCTTTTAAGTTTGTAGAACACATCATACTAACAATCTACATTAAATTTCTTTTATTAAATGATTGATAAAAATTGTATTTGTAGAAGCATGTGTATAAGCCTCTTAGTATATTTGTTTGCACAATATTGTTACTACTTTTAGATTTTTGTTTATTATGTATTTCCTTTATTTATCTTGCTTATGTATATATTTATTCCAAGTTGGATATTCCAACTTGAAAAAGAGTGTTAGAATTAAGTGTACATTAAGGTTTAATCGCACATTAGTTATTGTTTTTTGTCAGTAGCCTTTATATAAAGAGATTTTATCCCTGTTAATGGCATACATCAATCTTCCACCTATCATTTTTGTCTTATTTCTCCAAAGTTATTTTAGAAGAATTAGAAGTTCCAAAGTAAGAGAAGCTATTAAAAAAATAAAATGTGGAAAAACTATTGGATCAAATGATAATCCTATTGAGGTGTAGAAGTGCATTTAATTTAATAGCTTTCCAACATTTTATTTTCCTGATAGCTTCTTTTATATATAAACTGTTAATCCTTCAAAAATAACTATAGTTTATATCCTTTACATAGCTACCCAAATTTTGCATGTAAAAGTTTCTCATGGTAGATTCATTAAAAAGTTCAATAAAATACCAACACCATCTATTTCTAATTTCATTTTCTTTTACTAAAACTCTATCATCTTCATTTTTAATACACTTTAATCAAATCTCTAAATTTCCTTTCTCTAACCTTGGCAAATTTATATATCTATTTTTCCCTTACTTTCTTCAAGTATCATATAATTCCTTATAAACATAATTTTCAACTTCACTAACAGTTTCCATAGCATTTCGTTTTACTAACATATATCTCTTTAAATTTTTCCCATTTCTACATTTATGATAAAGTAGAGAAATGCTTTACACGCATTATGCAATAGAATGATACCTTTAAAACTAAGAAAAATTCTATAAAACTATTATTCACCTAGTTATACTTTATGGTTCGTAATATTGAATCTGTAAAATATAATCATGTGTAAAAAATTTAATGTTGTAGAAATGCAAAGGTTTAAATGAATGAATGATAATACAATAAAAAAAATAAGTTAAAAAATAATTTTGTTAGGAATAGAATAAGAGTTGCACTAATTAAAAATCAGGTCTAATAGGTTGATCATATCCTTAGGAGGTCAAAAGACAGACCAGTTAGAAAAAGGAAATTAATTAATATAGAATAAATTAAAAGAAGTTAAAGAAAGCCTAAAATTACTTGATTAGGAATTGTAAAAAACGATTTAAACTTCACTGAAGATATAACCATAGATAGAAATATATGGGAGAAAAAGATTTACGTGAACCCACATGGTAAGATTATGACATGGGTTATTGTTGTTATCCTTTTTATTAAAATTGAAAAGAACAGATTTCATCCTACGAATGTGAAAATAGGATTTTAAGAACAATGGAATGGGAAGATTATCATGAAACGATAATGAGACCCACTAGGAATCTATATGTGTGAATCAATAATTTAGAAAATATAAGGAAATAAAAAAGAAAGCCCAGAAAATAATAAAAAAAGAATCTAGCCAAGCCATCATAAGGCATCTCAAAAAACCCACATTTTTGGTGTCTCTAGGTTACCAAACAGATTGTGTGAAGAAAAAGGAGATGATTGCAGTTCCCCTTGAAAAGCTTTCTTATGATTGTATTAATAAGGTGACCTTAGAAGTCTTGAGATTTGTGGAAAGGGTTTTGCTAAGCAGAATTCCCTGTAAAGAGGTTGAAGATATCCCTCTCAGAAGCAAGTTTTCTAAAACATCTTTTATATAAAAGTGAATATGTACTGAAGAGAGGAGATCCATCCAAGCCAAGCTTTCTATGGCAAACTTGCAAATGCCTGAACAAATTCAAGGCTTACTAGAACTGTGGAACAAAAGCAAGTTGTCTAAAATAGATGGTGATGACCCAGTAAAAATTAAACCTGTCTCTGCAGATTATTCAGCTCAACAACGTCACTATCCACAATGCCCAAGTAACCTAATAGAAAGGAAGAGAAACATGAAAAAAATGAAAAGTGTGAGAATAATGATTTATTCATAAATATCTTCAAGAAAGAGTTTACATTTGCAATTCGAATTTCCAAAATAATTTGGTCAAATTCATTGAATTCTAAAATGTAGTAATAAATTTACTTCCATCATTCTTGATGGTATGAACAAGGGATAGAACTTACCAGTGCCACAAGCTGCAAGATATAAAGCCACAGGTGACCCTAAACCTCCTGCTCCAACGACCAAAATTGAGGATTTTAAGAGATTGAACTGGCCTACATAGCAAAATGAACATTTCAATACTGTTGAAGTCAACTTGATCTTGTAGTTTTTGAAGGGTTATGAAATGTGTCTCAATGTTAAGATTTGTACAACATGAATGTTGATATTATAGTTAAAATATTTCTGAATTTTAAGATATGAATTTTGGATTTATAAATAAGAATATTAAAATTCTATAATATATTTTTTGATTAACGAAAATTAAGTGAATAATAAGATCTATGAACAAATGTTGAGATTTATTCTGAATGTTTAAATTTAATTGCATATTTGAATTGAAAATATTATATTTAAATTCATAAAATTTGACTTATCAATGTTGGCCAACCCTATGTAATGGGATGAGATTGACTTGGATTGTTGCAACAGTAGTTGTTGAGTCACAGATGTTAAGGAGTTGTTGGAAGTTGCTAATAATTTATATTGTTTAAATAGTTATGAATTTTGAAAATAAATATATTATTTTTCTCTTTGAAAATCAAATTATGAATTGAATATGGGATTATTCAGCAAAAAGATGAAATATATTGATTAGGAAAATTAGTCAATATTAGAGTTTTTTGAAGCTACATTAAAGATCTGATACCATTTTTAGCCATCGCACAATACTTGTTTTCTTGTATTTGACTTTTATTTCACATGTTTTTATGTTAATATGGTCCATAATGTAGTTTTTGTAAAAAAAACACTTTTTATAGTTCATATGCTATTATTCTCTTGTACATCTTTCCCACCAGAGGTAAAGGAATCAATTTGTATTCAACCATTTTAATATGGTAAAAAGGAGAATTATAGCTTGTTAGCACACAACAGAAATTCAAAAATAGAAATTGAAAGTTCAAACAAAAAAATGTAGAAATGGAAACAGAAAGTTTGAACATAAATTAAAAAACAAAGGGGGTTACTTCTTGACGAAAAGCTTAACTAAAAATTCTATGAAGCATTTTTAAAATAGCTAACACACCGAATTTTTTAAGAATATAGAAAATACACCTCACTTCTTATTTTTTAACAAAGTTTTTAACAATATACCTCATTTTATTTATTCATTTTATTATCATCATCATCATTTCCTTCGTTTCTGTTTTTCTACATTATCTTCCATCATTCACACAACATCAACCTGAGGCAGTACCATCGTCAAGCGCAAATGTGAGGTTTGCCAAGGTCACCAAGGTTGCCAAGTTCAAGGTGGCTGGGTTGCGGGGGTGGCAAACTCGTGGGGCATTGTTCACCAAGGGAAATAAGGAATTGGGTGTGTTTATATACTGAAACTACTCATGAAAATTTAAAATTTTTATTTTCTGATTTCTAAGTCATACAAACACCCCATCTTTTTATGTTTCCCGGAAAGAGTTTCCTTTCTGGAGAATTTAGGGTAACACAAACTCCCCCTTAGTTTAAAAGGGTGGTTCTCTGTCCATGAAGATAGGAAAACAACTAAAACTCACACAATGAAGTAGCATATGAGGACTGGACATAGGCAATGGCTGAACCAATATAGATACTCTGTATCTACTAGGAATTGCATGTGACATATATGATTGTCTTAATCATTCGTTTCAAAAGAAAACTACAAACATGCAAGTGATTTTGGGTATTCAGACGTTTTGATTAATAACCTAGAAATCGAGCTGATAAAAGCGTAACTGCTGCAATTTTCCATTAAGCAAATGGCAAACTTGTAACAGTTGGTGAGTTTCGATATATTCGATCAGCGAAAATCACCAAAAGATCATACCATGGGCACAAAGGAGGTAGGTACCTTGGACGCCAAATGATGGGAGCAACAGATGGCGACTATATCGATAGATCATCTCCCGTGTCAAACCATGGTTAAAATAGGGATTGGAGGTCGATTTTGCTTCTCGCCTCGGTTTCTGCAACTCCACCACGTCCTTCCTACCGTTCCTAACAGCGTCAACCTGTCGGAGTCGGGCCTGGACAGAAGCTATCCGAGCTTCGATCCTTGCCTTCTCCTCCTGCAACTGACGAAGCTCTTCCTCTAGCGAAGCCCGGTCTGTGTTTGCGGAGTCCATGGATACGGCGGCGTGTGAACTGTGATCGATCAGAGCCGGTTTTGATTAAATTAAAAGTTATCGGTGGTGATGAATCTGGTGATTTTATCATAAATATTTATTTTACTTGAAAATATTAAGTTACTTTTCTAACGATAATCTAATACCATGATTAGTTTAAATTTAAATTATTTGAATTTTTTAATAAGTTAATCAACGTAACCTTGATTTTTCTCGATACGTAAAATTGATCAAAAATAAATTAATAAAAATTTATTTTTTAAATAGAATTAAATTGAAGAAAATGAATTTATTGTAGAATTATTTGTACATATCTTGAAATTTAATGAAATTATAAATTCTAACGGTGAGATAGAAGTATGTGAAGAAGTTCGAACTGGTTGAATTTTAAATAATTTATACTTTATAAGTCTAAATTTTATTTCTATTCTAAACTAAATAGTAAACAATACTAACAAAAATGAACTGAATTCAATTTCACTGACACAAACAAATGATCTATAAGAATCAAATTCATTTTAATTGAATTCTTGTGAATTCCGTAAACACAAATGATGCATATGTATACCACAAGTTTTACTGTACAACTAGTATTTTTAAACTTATACCTACAGAATACTATGTTTAACAACCTTAGTAATAATATTTTCCCTTCTATCTCTATTAATCTAAAAATCGTAGATGTTCCTATTAAAATTCTTGTAACACACTTCTACCCCTTGAATCTCTTCTTTATTGTCATTTGAATCTGTCTTTTGTCTCCCAATACCCAATATATATAGAGAGAGAAAAAATGACTTAAAATCAGATACCATCAGAAAATCAACTTTAAAGGTGTTACGAAAGAATTAGCTTCCTTATTTTATATATATATTTATAAAATATTTATTTTACAAATATTTATAAAATATTTTATAATTTATTTTAATTATTTATTTTGTGGAGTCCGTGGATATGTTTTTTTATAAACATTTATTTTAAATGTAATTTTATCATAAAATAAATATTTATAATAATTTTAATGAGATATGTTTTGGATTTATCATTGTTGTAGATTCATGCAAACTTTCGTATATCATTGTTATTAAAAAAAATCTTATACATAAATTTTTATTTCATAATTTATTATTTAATTTTAACATTATTTATAAAATTACTCACAACTTTAATTCTTTATAATTATTAAAATTAAAATACTTTTGTTATCAAACAATATTATATATAAATATACATGTATGGATGCTGCACACATTTAGCATTTTTATGTACAGGTGTTCAAAATAAATGAGAAGATCGATTGTACATGTGAGAGTTTTGTAAGAATACAATATTATTCATTTTGAGTGATCATAAAGACCAATGTGATGAATTCTTTATCTTTTCATGTAAACAAATGAAAAAATTGAAAAAATTTCTAAACTTTTTGTTGATATAATTATTCTTAACTTTAGTTATTTACAGATATTATAATTAATTTTACGTGAAATTGAAAATAAACACATTTTGATATTCTAAAGTGGAATTCTTTACCATCACTTCTTTTTATATCCTAGAGAAACAAATACATTAGTTACCAGATAAATATGTAATACAAAGATGAATTATTAATTTCAAATATCAAGCAAATACAATTTACGAGGGGTTTGTATTTTATGAAAATCAGTGAAAACGAAAATCTGAAAAAAAATAACTTAAAATGTTAAAATATAAATTTTTTATTTTTTTAAATTAAATATAAATTTTCTTAAATTTTCATAAATATACTGATCCTATAAAAAATTTCACTTATATATTTTTAAAATTTCAACAATAAAAAAAAATTTAAATACAACCCCCCTTAGTTATTATAAAACTAACTTTTCGAGTTTAGAAAATAACGAAATATTTCTTGTTAATTATAAATAATCGCTTAACATTTTATGATTATTCGAATTGTTTTTATTTTTTATAAGTTTATGCCTCTAATATACTATGAGATTTATAATGTACAAAATTTAATTAAATTAGTAGATAATATATAAGTTTTATTCGGTAAAACTAATAAATCATGTGAACGAACAGTATCAAAAATTACGCAAACAAAACTACAAATACATTTATTTATATTATTTCAAAAATTATTGATATTATTTTAATTTTAGAAGTTTGATAGAATTAAAATTTAAGTTTGTTTCGTAAATAAAATTAAAATTATATAATAATTACATAATAATTTATATGATAAAATTTTATATATTAAAATTTATACAATAATAATGACATTAAAAGTAATTTTAAAAGTAAAAAAAAAACTAAAAATAAACAAAACCTCGGTACTTCAAAACCAAGTTGCTTAATTTCAACTACTTTTCATTTTTAAAATTACTTTTAATGTTATTATTATTATTATACAGATTTTATCGTATAAATTTATATTATCCAAATTAATATATAATTTTAACTTTATCTACAAAAATTAACTTTAACTTTAACTATATTTAACTTTTGAAACTAAAAACTATTAACAAACATTATTTTTAAAAAATAATTTTTTGACGAATAATTTTTTTAAAATAATTTTAATAATAAATAAAGTAAATTAAAGAATATAAATATAATGTAAAATTAAAAATATTTTAAAAAATAAAAAGTAAGAAAGGGAAACATTGCCGATTCGTTCCGACCAGCGGAGTCATTTCAAAACCCCGAGCGTAAACCCTCGTCCGTTCCGACCACATCCGTCGACAAAATGAGCGACCTCCGAGATCTGCAGCGCATCCTGAACCAAACGCAGAGGGCCCGCCTTCACTGCGCCCTCCAAGACCTAGCGGACATACATGCGAGGTCATCTGACTCCGCCGCTTCCGTCATCGTCTCTGACGCCATCCCCGTCAACCACGAAGACAACGTCCTCAAGTAACGATCTCCGATCCTTCATTCTCCGGCTTCCCTTTAACTCCATTCATTTGACCGATGAACCATCTCATTCTGGTTTTGTTGTTTGGGCAGGGGACATGGGACATTCGAGCTCAACGGCGAGATCGTGGCGACTTTATGCGGCGTCGTCGAGCGCGTCAATAAGCTCGTCTATGTTCGAACTTTGAGAGGAAGGTACTATGATCTAAACAAGTACTCCTTCTTCATCTTTTCTATTTCAGGTGATCTTGTGCATTTTTTCTCTTATGTTCGGTTGGACTGAGTTTCACGTTCGATCTTGTGCATTACCATGTTTTTGGAATGAATACTGGATTTATACGAAAACTAACTTTTACTTCTACATGACCAGATTTCTTTCAAACCGGTTGTGTTTTGAAAGAAACTTTTTTTTTTTGTGTGGCCACCTTAAAAGAACGCAATATTCTTTCTGGCAGGTATAAGCCTGAGATTGGAGATATTATAATTGGGCGTGTCATTGAGGTACATCCTTATTTATGATTGCTTCTTCTAAAGCATGATAAGGCGAAATATGATGGGGAAATTCTCATTTCATTTGGTTCAACTGTACAAATGTTGTATGGAGGCTAAGAAAGTGATGGGAAATGTGTTTCATTTTGTGTCAAGCATCACGAAGTACAACAATTAATGTTAGTTTTTCCAGCATCGTTGAATTACTTTATTCTGCCAAACATGAACCGATACATATCTTGTTCATCTCAAACATAGCCGTGTAATAGCATTCCGAGTTAAACTTATTTTCCCATCTTTCAATATGATATTATCATTTTTTTAATAAACAGGCCCACACAAAGATCACACATTTAGTCCACTAAGCATTGACATTTTTTGTTATCTGACTGGGCTCATCCTTTTCTCTACAGTCAAATGGCATAGCTGTTCTTCACGTTGTTTTTAATTGAGTTGACACAGCTTATTGCAGGTTGCTCAAAAACGCTGGAAATTGGAGATAAACTTTAGCCAAGATGCAGTTTTGATGCTTTCATCAATGAATTTACCAGATGGCATCCAGGTTTTCTTTTCTTGTTTCCAATAACTGAAGCTACTTTCCAAGATCTCAACATATTAACAATCAAGAATACAACATTTTTCTATGATCACTCATTTTAATTAACAATCCTGTAGAAATGTGTGTGTGTGTTGCCATAAGAGGAAGGTTGCTTCATTTTCAAAGTGTGGTTAGTGCTTTAACCGTCTGAGTTATGAAATTTAACATTTTTGTATGGTTATTAAGGTATGTGTCTTGGAGGTTGTGCCATATGCATAATTTGTCATATACTATCTACCCAAAGGCATCCCCGATTTTGGAACCTAGAGTAGGTCTAAGGATACGATTTATTGGTATGGAAGCAGTTGAAGTTGCATTTTAGCATCTTTTGAAACTTACAGATAAGTATAGAATGTTGCCCTCTTTTTAATATTTCCCACGTACAATGATTGTCCACCACTTCTGATCCATGAGCCATGAAATGCTATCCATTTTGCCATACTGTTATACCAGAAATTGGAAAATTTTGTAATTCCTTTTTCACTCATTATTTCCTTAAAGAAGATCGCAAAAGAACATTTCGTCCATATGTCCAGTTTTTTCTTCAATGCATTTGGAATTTGAACTGCTATCCATTTATTATTGTTTCTACTTTCTGAGTTTTTTTTGTTTATCAACAGTAACCTACCTTGATTGTTGTTTTTGATCCTTTTATGTATTAGAGGAGACGAACTGCTACTGATGAACTCAACATGCGTAGCATCTTTGAAGAGAATGATGTCATTTGTGTGAGTACATCTTTTTTTAGATTTCTTTTTTGCATTCTTATGGTAGAATATCAAACATTTTCATGCATCATAGTTTTCAATTGTGGCTTGCACCTGTATTTTGCGTTTCTTGGAGATATGATTAGCCTCCCAAATGCTTATAATTGGCCATTCTTCTATAATCAACAACAATAATTCGTCTCATAGTCCTATTATATAATGTTGGTCTCATGAATTGTTTTCTTTCATATATTTTTGTTTATGGTTAAATTACGTAAATTTAAATCTTTTTACACAATTCCTAAACAGTTTTAGGCCATTCTCTACTTTTTTTAGTTGTTTCTACATTAATTAATTCTCTTCTCCTGACTGGTGTATTTTTTGGTCCGTTAAGGATATGACCAAGGTATCTAAGCCAATTTTCTTTTATATTATCTTCTATTGGCAAAGAAGCTACTCTATTCCTAATAAAATTATTTTTGAACTTATCCCTTGTAATATTACCACTCATCTATCTAAATATATGTATCTTAATAATATTAACATTTTACATATAGTCATGCTTTACAGTTTAGCATTTTGAGTCAAAGTGTGGTTGAATGAATAGTAGTTCAATAGAAATTTCCCTTTAATTTTAAGGTATCCTTGTATCACCTAATACCTAAGAAGTACTAGGTTATTGTATTCCAATGCAAAGCCCCTCTTGTTTTCTCTCCATTGCACTCGAGGTTTGATGCAATACATTGCTAAGGGGGTTATGCTCTAATAGATTATCTTTAAGATACATTTTCGCAAGGAATTGACCAATTTTTACAACTAGCTATCTACCTATTGCTAACTATCCTCTTTTATCCAAACTTATGATCAATCATGAAGGGATGAGCCTTTGTAGGTGAAGTTTTCCATGATCACCACATTCTTTTAATTTCTGTTATTGGCCTTTTTTTGATTAAGAATAGAAATTTGCATCAAAAGTACCATAAGTGAAACAAAGTTTCACTTCTCTTCACCTTTTTAAAAAGACAACAATTTCATAAGTTCAATATTCTAGGAAAGTTTTATGAAGAGTATGGCATGTGGTAGTGAGATAAAGTCTTGAAGTTTGAAATTCCATAACATTACTTTTTTAGCATTAGATTTTTTAAATTAATTTCAATTTTATTTTCCTTCTTTATTATTTATTTTATATATTAATTTATCTTGTTATTTTTTTTAAACTCCTTCTATTAAATTATTTAATTTTCCCATGTAAATCCTATTTCTTATCATTCTATATTATTTAATATCTATCAACCTAGTAGTCTTTTATAATGGTCATGCTTTTGGGTTCTCTAAGGTTTGAACCTTGGAGGTTACCCACCCCTAGCTAATCGAGTTATTGCATTTGACTAGTCTGTTTACTATATGTGCATTTGAACTGCATTTTTCTTATCGTTTTAGCCATGTGCGGCTGATCTACATGTTATATTTTCTTTTGTGACCTTGTATTAACAAAAAATTTCAATTTCCTACTTTTTATTTCTAAGGCTGAAGTTCGTGGCTTCCAACATGATGGATCTTTGCACTTGCAAGCTAGAAGCCAGAAATATGGAAAGGTAACTAATCTTTTTACTTTTCTTACTCTCTATTACTTTAAAGTTCAAATATGGAAAGGTAACTAACCTTTTAATATTGGGAAGACCCTTGGAAAGTTTGGAAAAGAAGAAAATAGAGATGTCTACAGGAAGCAATTATCTTAAAGTTGAGGGTCTTGTATGTTATCAGAGTGATAAATTTGGTTAGCTGCATTTGATTATTGTAATCTCTTTATTTCAGGCAAATATGAGCCTCACAGGATTTTTATTCTCAAGTGAACTAGTGTATCGATTGTTAAACGTATCTTAATACATACATGAGGCTTCTGCATCATTCATTTTGGACTTTCCTATTTTATGATATTATTATTTTATTAGCTAACTCCTGATGTGCTACTTGTTACTCATGCAGCTTGAGATGGGTCAAATGCTTGCCGTTCCTCCATATCTGGTAAAACGTCGCAAACAACATTTCCACCATCTTGAACAGTACAAAGTTGACTTGATTTTGGGATGCAATGGCTTCATTTGGGTTGGTGAACACGTGGAATCTGGAATCAGCACAACAGATGAAGTCAAAGATATGGAACCCGAAGAAAGAGAAAGCATCAAATCCAGCTCAATGCTTGAGGAACAGGAGAAATCTACTCCTTTGGAAACAAGACAGAACATTTGTCGGATTGCAAATGCCATCCGGGTTCTTTCAGGCCTGGGATTCATCCTCTCAGTGGAAGTGATAATTGACACAGTTGAATGGAGTGCATCTTCTGAGGTTGATATAAAAGATATGCTCGGGGCTGAATTTTTTGTCCAGTTAGCAGAGAGAGAGGTACGGCGAAGGACGTCTTCAACTAAGAAAAAGCGTTGACTTTCAGTGGTATGTTATTCAAATTCAGATTTCTTTTTCCGTTATTGTTTTTTAGCATTCTTCTAAATATTATTTGTGATTCAGATGAAAATTCTGGTTAGCTTTTCTTGCATACATGCTAACATATATGCTACTGCATCACACTCTTATTATGGCTTCCTATGATCTCGTAGAGACCAAAAAAATTTTTTCCCCTAAGAATGAAATTGGAAGAAGCGATGTCAACCACAACCTTCAACAAATGAGAGGTAAAGCAGATAACGCAGTGTTAACTGCTTCACGGCTGTAAGGAGATTTTACTTACCCTGGAGTTGAAGTTAAAACATAAAAGTTTGGTAGGTGTTCAAGTTCCTTTTTTGTGACAAGCAGTGTTAAGGTTAAGATGCACAATTGTGAATTTATAAAGGTCTGTGTCTGAATAGGGATTCAAATTCGAAACTTTAAAATCTAAAGAGATTTTCACAATCACCAGACTACAACTTTAATAGATATTCAAGCCTTTGTGGTGGAAGTGGGATGACAAACGAGTGTTGCCATTTATGATACCTGATACTTGCTTTGAAGTTATCCAAGTCCTGTTCCATTCTGCAACTGGGAGTCTGTCACCTTCTCTCGTAGCAGCATTACCCCACCTGTTGATCACATGGGAATTTTTAATAATGCATGGTGATCCTTCACTTCAAAACGAATGGTAGAAATTTGATTAAAAGTATAGCAAATGTGAACCGTGCCATCCTTTAAAGGTTATATCCATCATTGTGTAATTTGCATGGCTTTAATGATCCATGACCAACTACAACCATGTTTACTACTGCCAACGTTTTTTTGGAAATTATCATTGTGAGATAATTTTATTACGTAAGCGAAGTTTCACTTGAAATCATAAGTTATAGGACTAATAAGCTTTATTTTAGTTGTACTGCAACGTTTTTGTGTAACACCTTTTAAAATTCTCTCAAACATGACCCGTCGTCGTCATTCTTTTTGGCATTCGACCTTTTTTTTATCGTCTTCACATTTGTCATGCCAAGTTTGCTGATATCTTACTCTATTTGATCGTTTTTTGTTTAGACGTTCAAGCGGATGCATATATGAATCAACATGTGTAATATGCTTGTGATTTTGAAAATGGTAAGAGGTGATGTGAAATGAAAAGAAATAATGTCAAAATTTTCATCATTTTTCATTACTTTTTATCATTTCTAAAAACTCAAACCATAGTTTACCTTGAGTAGGATTCAAATTTTGATATTTATATCTTCTTGCCCATTTGTGAAAAACACCGTTTATATGGTGGAACAAGGGCAAAGACGTCGACAGATGCCTGTTGGATAGTGTTATTACCCGTCAAAATTGATATATATCAGTAGGAATCAAAGAATTCCACTCTATTTTACACCCATTAAATTATACATTAAGAACTCGTTTGGTTGGAGTTTCAGTAATTCTAAGTCTATTGTATTTTTGTAATTTTAAATTGAAGTTGTGAACAATTTCAATTTAATGTTTTACAAGTATAATTTTATTGGAGTTATACATAAATGTTCACTTAGATGTAATGGAAATTTTCAATCATCAAGATTTTTTAATCTTGTGTCTTTAAAATATATGTAAAATGATAAGAAATAATAAATTAAATTTTTTATCACGTAAGACCACTCTTAATGATCTTTGCATTCCATAAACACGTCGATACGTGCACAAGAAGCAACGGAGATTATGCTCTAGACACGTCTCGAGTTCCGCTTCAAGGAGGCGTAGGATGAAATGGACGTCCATTCAATTTGCAGGCGTCTATGATCAAATGAATGCTTGACTTTACTCAGGGCTTCCTCGCGATGTTTCAACAAAGGATTGGAATCGCCATCCAGCTTCGTACATTTCCGCGGTAGCTTCCTGCAGAGGTTCTTCCACTTTGATTCGAACTCGCAGGCTACAAACAGAAACATCGTTAAGGATGGTTGCTTATAAGAAAGTGACCCAACGTGTGAAGTTTAGGCCAGATCTTGAAAATTACTACCTTAAGCAATCCGGAACAAGTTTTGGCTGTAGTAAATTACAGGCTGGCTTTACAAGAAAGTTAAAATGTGGGTCATTGATTTCTCTTATCACATCCAAAATACAATATTCTAACCTGTCTTACTAAATACTACAGGTCATATTAGCTTCCTTTAAACTTTTATATGTATTATTATTATATAAATTTTTATTTTACAACTTAATATGTAATTTTAACATTATTTTTAAAATTACTTTTAACTCTAATTTCTTTATAGTTATTGAAACGGAGTTTAAGTAAACTCCGTTTGGTATATCGTAAATTAGGAATGCAAGGCACAAATCAACGGCAGACAACAGAGTAAAATCTTGTGTTCAGATCTAGGCGAACAACATCATCAATACCCAATAAAACACTATAAACAGTTTTTCAGCTTATAATAAAAGATGAAGCTGTTGATTGGGCTCATTTGTGTGCACCTAATGATGAAAATAATAAGATTTGATGAAAAATTATAAACATATTTGTGTAAATACTGGAAATGACAAAAATTAAAAAGAATTTATGCTTTCTAATTTATTTCTAGATATGGGATGAGAAACGATGCTCAAGAAATGAAAAAATAAATAACCTTGGTTTGAAAATGATGAAAAAGTTTTTTTTCATCATTTTTCATATGTATAAATGACAACAAAATTAGTTAATAAAAAAATAAGTTTTTATAAATTCCTTTTTCATCATTTCTAAATGCACAAACACCAAAAATTGGCCATGAATTTGTGTAACAATTAGTTGCAAAGAGTAAGGAACGGTAACAACATGACTTAACGAAACCGCCATGTCCAATCCTGTGATGGACATCATTCAAGAAAATACTCGTCCTGTGATGTTGTATTAAAAAAAAAAAATAGAAAACATTTTGAAAGAATGACCTTCATTTTTGTTGTTGAAGCCACGAATAATGCAAGCATAAATCCACGGCCTCCCTGCACGTGATGCTTTCGCTCCACCTTTTAATTCGCCATTGTGTTGCTTCAGACTGTGAGGAAAGGAACTTTTCCTTCAGAACTAGTACTGTAACTATAAAGAACATTACAAATCTTCAACAAGGAATAATTAACTTTAGAAAGAAAAAAAAAGGTAATGAATCAAGTGCCAATGAAGAATCTGAGTCATATTATGACTTAGCATTAACACAAAAAGAAAACAGACATGGCATGAATTATTTTCAGACTTGAGCAATAACACAGAAATGAGTCTTGAAACAACATCTACTTTTCTCTGTACTATGGTTCAGAGGCAAAAGAGTAGCTTAGATCTCATTTTACTGTTGCAAAATTCACTTTATGCCAAGTCGCAATACCACGGTAGTTTTTTTTTTTCTCAAACTAAATGAAATAATCCTACCTTTACTCAAAAAAGAAAAGGCCTAGATGTCAACAGTGAAAACCACGTTCATCCAATAATTTTTGTAATCATATTATCTGCGAAAAAACAAAGGCCATTGCCCGCTGTTCCATTTATCTTGGAGATACGGTAAAAAGGCAAAAGTGGCTTTCAAGTTTCAACAACGAATCAATTACTTTAAGTTGGTTCCTTGTACTACCAATAGATGATGCAGGCATGGTCAATTTTCTGCAACTCTAGCTAAAAGTTCTTTAAGCTACTATCTTACTCCAGGGCACAGTGAGAACCTCTGGGATCTAGCAGCACTTATGTAGGCTTAACAACCCTTCCTTTTGTTGGGGATTTTTTGCCTTGATACCCACTTTCCTTTATTTTTGTTTTTTCTTTTGGTTTCAGCTTGCCTACAACTTAACTAAAAGACATTCTGATGCTAATGCCACACAGAAATAACAAGATACACTTGGGCTAGGTTTAATGGAATCCTTTTGGTAAATTGAGGGTATGTTCATATTCCCTACTTCAACACTTTCACGAAAAATCAATTTTTTCCCTACTTCACCGGACATTTTGTCATTCATGCTACTTAACGTTGGCACATTTCCCAAGGTAGCTTAAAAAAAAAGAAATCGACAAATTTTTGTTTGGACAAACGAAATTTCCTCTAATGATTACTAGAATAAATGGAATTTCCTCTGACTCAGACAAAACTTCCTCTGATGGATACTAAGATAGACAGAACTTCCTTTGGTAGATATTAAGACGGATGAAACTTCCTCTAACTTGGGCGAAAATTCCTTTGATGGATATTGAGATAGATGAAACTTCATTTGGTTCAGACGAAACTTCCTCTGATGGATATTAGAATGAACGGAATTTTCTTTGGCTCGGGCAAAACTTCCTTTAACTTGGGAGAAACTTCTTTTGGTGGATACTGAGACAGACGAAATTTCTTTTGACTTGGGCAAAACTTCTTCTAGTAAATATTGGGACAGATGAAATTTCTTCTAACTTGTGCAAAATTTTCTTTGTTTGGTTATTTTAATTAAATTGTAAATGAATATTATGTAAAATATATAAATATTGATATAATAAGAAATATTATGATAAAATAATGAGAATAGTATATTGAAAAATGTGAATATAATAATAAAAATTGAAAGTACTTTTGAAAAGTAACGTTAATGAACGAGCCTAAAAGGTTGAGAGACTCACCCCCGGTGTTGCTAGGTGGCCCACCACCAATGTCACGTTCATGCGTACATTCTTAACAAGGAAACAATGCAATTGGCATCAAAGCCAAAAACAATGGTGACCATAGCCAACAAGATCCGACAGCTGATATTGCAATTTCATGGAGAAAATCAGCAAGCAATCAAAGAACTCCTAGAGAGTTTTCAAGCACTCGCAGAGAGCTTCAAGAATTCTAAAGATAATTTCAAGTGGCAAGGAGTTGCTGGTGCTCAAGGTACTAGAAGAGAAGTTGGAAGCCAAGAAGAAACTTGCGACGAAGGTAGATGGAGAAACAAGAAGAAGATAAAGAAGACAAAGGTGTGAAGACTACAACACCGAGAAGGACCCTCAAGCATTCATTGAAGGGGCCTCTTTCAAATTTGTTGCATCCCACGAAGAATCGGCCGGTTCAACTGAGTTCCCCTGATTGGGATGCAATAAATCTTCATTGCTCCACTAGAAAGTAGGAGAACAAGGGAACAGAGAAAAGAGGTGAAAACAGCGTTGCAATGGAGGAGGCAAGGGACTTGCCTAGCTCATCCTTGGGAGGTTCTCTGAGTTGATGCCCATGTGGCCAACAGAAGCACATTTCCTAAAAGCTGAAAAGATTCGGTTATGTGGGAAGGTCGGAGGCGAGTTGTTGTATTGTCACCACCACCGCCGCCGCCACCACCATCGCCATGGAATGTGGGGCATCTCAAACACCCCTTCCGTTTAGTGCCAAATTCTTCGTGTAGACCTCGATCTACCGAAATATGAACTGCCAATTGCAGTATCGTCGCCTTTATGCGCGACGCTCCTGATCTAGGTTTTGCATTTACTTAATTACCGTCTGGAGAGATCGGTGGTGACACCGACGTAGGTCCTCCGCAGGTGAGACGACAGGATGAGATAGACGGACCAGCACCGCTTCCTCGAATTCTTCTTGCTGCAGGCACGGGTATCGTCATCGGCGGTCTTCTCGGCTGCTCCGACGTCGCAGGATGGGCGGAGACGGTGGATCCCTCTCCCAAAAGGCCGCTCCCTTCGCGCCGTCATGTGATCGCCGTCATCTCAACCGTGAGTTTGGGATGCGGCGCGCTTCCCTCCGGTGGTAGATCTACGTGGTCGTTGTATTTTCGGAATTAGTGAGAAATAACGAGAAATAATAAAAAAATTAATAATATTATTATTATTTTATATAATTTTAAAAGTATAAATATTACTTTAAATAAATAATAATAATAATAAAAATTAAAGGATAGTAATTTAGAATATTTTAGAATTTTTAAAAATTAAATATAATTTTTTCTATATTTTCATAAAATACATTAATAGTCTTATAAAAATTTTCATTTCTAGATTTTTAATATTTTAATAATAAAAAATTTTCACATTTTTCTTTTCATTAATTTTCAAAAAGTATCAACTCTTAGGGTGTATTTATGCACGCAGAATTGGTTAAAAATGAATTAATAAAAATTTATATTTTAAACGAAATTGAATTAAACAAAGATAAATTCAGTACAAAGGTATTTATACACCTTTTGGAATTGAACAAAACAAAAAAATTTGACAATTAGACGAAAGTGAGCGAGGATATTCGAATTAAATGAATTCTAGACGATTCATATCTCATAAGTTCAAACTTCATTTCTATCTTAAATTGAATAGCGAATAATATCTACGAAAATAAATTAAATTCAATTTCACTAGTATAAATAAATAATCTACTAGAATTAAATTCATTTCAATTCAATTCTCATACGAAACGCTAATATCTTTGGTATAACTAATTAATCGATTATAGTATCTCCGTCGATTTGATCAATGGATTGGCCAGTCAAATCGATGGGTAAAGGTGCATTAAAAAGAAATTTTACTTATTATGTTGATTATTTAAAAATGTGTAATAATATATAAAGACATCTTTGTCGTTATAAATTTATTCCATTAACTACCTAATTTGAATGTATTAAAATTTTACCATGCGTGACAAACAAACACTTTATGAGTATTTTTACCCTGCAACTAATTGGTATTAAAATTAATTAACTAGTAAAAAAGATTTTACAATAAATATAAAAAAAAAGTATTCTCAAATTTTTAATATTTCAATAATAAAAAATTTATAAATTTTTTTTCTCATTAATTTTTAAAAAATACAAACTTTCTTAAGATATTAGTTATACCGGAGATACTAAATTTTTAGTTTTTTTTTTCTCACCAATTAAACCATTCAGAGTAGCCGTTGAACTGTCGAGGAGCCACTTTCCTCTGATCGTCCATCCCTTTTTTTTATTTCTTTTTCAATCAATCATTTTTATATTTTTTATTATTTTACGTAAAAATAATTTTCAATAACTCAAATCACAAAAAATTTCTTCGTACATGCACATCAACTTTATTTGCCATGACATACATAGACACTAACGAAGAGTTTGTATTTCTGTAATGTGATGAAAAATTTCGGTAATAAAATGTGACGAAAAATTATAAAATAAAATGAGTATTTGTATCACTCATAATATATTAGAAAATTTCAAAAACATTTATCTTATTTTTTGAAGTATAAATATGTAACATTTATATTATTCCTACCATTCCTCTTCCGCCGTCTCTCCTATGCAAACTCCATTTGTTTCCATCTTCAATCTGAA
The DNA here is from genome assembly GCA_024699675.1 of Amphibolis antarctica. Taxonomy (NCBI): domain Eukaryota; kingdom Viridiplantae; phylum Streptophyta; class Magnoliopsida; order Alismatales; family Cymodoceaceae; genus Amphibolis; species Amphibolis antarctica. The sequence continues at coordinate 34,879 of JAMKPZ010001226.1, forward strand.
AGTTAAAACTTAGATAAGTGAAATAAATAGAGTTAAACTACATGATACGTAATGTAACGAGTGTTTATGTGTAATGATTTATACAGTGATAACAAATTATAAAAGTATATATAAATTGAGTTGTACAGATACTGTTGTGGAGGTAAAAACAAACGAAGTCTAAAAAAAAAAAAAATTAAAAATATTTCTTAATTTTTTTAAAACATTTTGTAAATTTATCAAAATTTCATAAAACATTTTTTACACAAATAGACCCTTAAGTCCATTGTACGATCAATGACTCGTTATCATCAATCATAAGTAAGTTTAGGAAGAGTTTCAACTTCAAAAATTAGATAGAGTTAAAATTAAAAATTATAAAACAAACGAAACTACAATTACGTAATAATTAACATAATAAAAATATATATATTAAAGTTCATGATAATAATAATATATATAAAATTATATAAAATTTAAATTTTAATTTAAAAAATAATTTTGAAACAAAGTCTCGTTAATCAACCATCGATGGGCATACGTCTATCACCACCGTATCCATGTGTCTTCGATAGATTCCCCAATTAAGGATGTATTTATTTATGTAATAAAATTAAGAGAAGTAAAATTTACATTTTTCTAAATATATCAATTCTATCGTGTCAAAGGCAAAAAAAGTTTGGCCTGAGTATGATCTACGAGCACTGATCTAATTTTTTTCATGTTATTCGTGTACCTAATTGTTTGTCACTCACACTTGATTATTCACCACTAGAATAACTCGATAACACAAAATCTAAGAAGGACAGTGTTGATTGTCGCAACGCTAACCGTTGTCAACTGTCAAACATTGTCGTCAACCAAACTAAGGAGAGAAGGTCCATTGTCGACTAAACATTGCCACCATTGCCACGATGCCAAACTATTCCTTCTTCAAATCTTTTTCCTTCTTATCTTCTTATTCTTCTTAAAACTCTAACTCATTTATTCTTCCGAATCTCCTCCTTCCTTCTTTTCTCCTCTTATTTTTTCTAAAAGACCAAAACCTTATTTTTGTTTCCTTTCGTAGAATCTCGTGTCCTATGGTGGCATCGTGCTTGCCTGTCTTGTGGTCCTCACTGCCCCCTCATATGCTTGTCTCGCCAAACGTTGCTCGCTACTTGTTGGATGTTGCAATCTTGTCACCCAACTTGTCCATTTGCCCTTATTGATTTTATGTTACCTACCTATCTATGTCATACTAGATATTATACTTTTTAGTGTTGTGCGAAATCAAAAAGCCCAAGTCCAAGTATGGCCCACGAAATTGTGTCATACTATACTATTAACTGGTATGGTCAAATCATGTTAAAACTATGCTAAACTATGTCAACACGGATTAAAACGTTGTAATTAATATGTCTACATTTTTAAAAAAAATTACATGATTTACGAGATAAATATTTTAATAATTTTTTAATATAAAATACTATAATATATAATAAAAAATAAAAATACATAATAAAAAAAGCAAAACCAAAGAGAACCTAAGTCGATGGCCAACGCCAAACGCCAACGGTGTCACGCTGGTGGCGTCCCACACGCCAACGGTGCCACCCAGTTGGCGTCCCACACGCCCACGCGCCTGTCCACGGGTGGCTCCAAGAACAACAGCTGCGCTCGTCGCCGAAGGTGTCACGTGCCGGCGACCGCAGGAGGCATCGGTCGGAATGATCTAAAACACCCATTTATATAATCATATGTCACGATATTAAAATATCTGTTTTTTTTGGGGGGCACGACAGAGAACAACAAAGCAGCGTGAATCTGATGTTCGAATGGAGTATAGCACTGCTGTCCTTGGCCCCGGTTAAAATAGTTTTTTTTTATGGTATTTGTCGGAGTAAAAATTTAAATTTAAGTTTAAGATTCTTAAATATTAAGTTGTATCTGGTAACGTGATGGAATGTCATATTGTCGTGCTATTACACGCATTTGGGTCGGTAACGAGAAGGTTTTTTTCGCATTAAGGATCACGTATTCACTTTTAAGTTTTTTTTCTTCAAAAAAATATTAGATAGATCGTGTGAAAGTAATATCACACGTAAGTCATTCTATTTAGCGTAATTGCGAGGAGTCTCGTGAGGTTAGAGGGGAGGAGTCGAAAACAATATTTTTAGAATGTCCATGATTTTCGTCGAAAATATGTGACACATGTTCCATGGTGAGAAATTTTAAAATTATTTTTAGAATTTCTGTTTGTATATATATATTATTTTTCTAATATTTATCACCTTTGAGGACAAAAAAAATTATCAACCTTTTAAAAATATCATTCTTACTTTTGTAAAACTTATTGTCACTATATTGATCATCATACAATGTTGGCGTAGTCATCTTTCATTACTGTTGTAGTTATTTTCTATTATAGTGATATTATTTAAAGTATTTTTGACTGTAAATTACCTTTTCTATAACTAATGTTCATTGTCTTTTTCTTATGATGTTGTTGTTTGTCTTCTCCTAATTTCATTTCTTTCTTTTTCTTCATCTCTTATCTCTTTTACATTTTCCAGTTATTAATATTTTCTCTCCTTCTTACAATCTCTTTTCTCTTTTATGTTTTCCTTTTCTCTTGATTTCCATTTTGACTTATACTAAAGAAGAGCGAAAAGGAATAAGAAGAAAAAGTTAACTCTAATAAAATATTTTTAAAAAATATTTATAAATTTTCTAAAATTTTCATGGTACACACAGATGACCTCAATTTTTTTTTCATTTATTGAAAATATTTATAAATTTTCTAAAATTTTCATGGTACACACAGATGACCTCAAATTTTTTTTCATTTATTGATTTTCCTTTTCCTTTATTATTTCTTAAATTTCTTTTTCCCAGATTTTCAATTAGTACAAACAACCTTTAAACTATCAGATTGGTAAAAAACACTTGCTAAAAAAGGCATTTGTAAACATTTATGATCATGTCTGCATTATTCATGTGAGTAACATAGACATTATGATTTCATTTTGGAATAGGAGGCTCTAGTTTTGATAACCATGGAAAGTTAAAATTAAGAGTAATTTTGTAAATAATTAATGTTAGAACTGTATAATAAATTATAAAGTAAATATTTGTGTATTATAATTTATATAATAACGATGATATATAAGAATTTATAAAAAATTAAAATACTTCATTTCTATAAAAAATTATAACAGATTGTCTTTCAAAAGAAACAAAATTGATTTGGGATATTGTTGATTTAAAATGACAACCGCTCAAACCCAATTCTAGGGAGCTCACATCAAAATTGAACATTGAGATTGCTGCTTGTGCATGAATTACATGGTAAATTTTAATCCTATGCATGGTAAAATCCATTTTCATTTTTAAACTGTAACATTGTTTATGTTCTTCCTGTAATTTAAATTAAAGAAAGAGATCCTCTCTTATACAAGACATATGAGTAGATTCAATTTAACTTATTTGAATGGTGTTGAGTTTAGAGATTTCTTTGGAAAAGATAGCTTATGGAAATTAAATTAAAGGAGCATTATTTGCAACTTTTATGATTTTTATTTAGATACAAAAAATTCAGGGATAGTCTTGAAAACTTTGGTCCATCTATGCATATGTTGGAATATACAAGGATCGATGTTTATCTTTGTTGTAATTTATTTAAAAATAAAACGAATGTTGATTGATTGATATTTTTAGCATAAAATTAAGCTGATTATTATTAGATATACGTAGATACATTTGCTATTCGTATTTTAAATATAGTTATATCAATTTCATGGAAATAAATGATGCTTAATTTTTCAAAAGACCTGGTATTACGTCCTTATGGAAAAAGCCGTAACTAAATTAGAATTTTCTAAAATTTGTGAAAAATTCAATGATATATATCCAAGGATTTATCTCAAAAGATATATATAACTATAAGTAGGTAATTAGAGTTGTAATTAGGCAATTATAATTATAATTACCTACTATGATATCATTTGATAACAAGTTATTTTAACTATTATAAAAATTTAGAGTCGAGAGAAGTGTAATAAACAAAGTTAAGTTTCATGATAAATTGTGTGATAAGAATTTATACGATAATGATAATACATGAAATTTTTAAAAAAGTTAACTTTCTTGTTACCAAATTAGGCTTATAATTATAATTACGATAAATGATGGATATATAAATATCATATTTATCACACGAGTAATTGAAATTTATAATTTTTGATGTATCACAGGAAATGATAAATCATTGATGAATTCATTTTTGCTCCGAACACTTGTGACATTTTTGTTTTGGAAATGCTACCAGTTTTCAAAACGATGTTTAAATTTTATTTTGGTATATTGTTTATGTGATTTAAAAAGAGAGTAAAGGTGCAATTAATTATGTGATTTACAACATTAATAAAGTTGACGAATAATTTAGGATGTTGATGAACAGAGCAAGTTATATATATATGTGTGAGTAAAATGAATATAGATTGCGTGATTTATGACATCAACGAATAAGACCAAGGTTTTATTTGATATCAATTTCTAAAATCATTTTTAATGTTATTATTATCGTATAAATGTAAACATATAAATTTTTATTACATTAATTACTATATAGTTTCAACTTAATTTATGAAACTAATTTTAATTTTAGTTTTATTTAATTTTCGAAGCTAATCAAAGCTGACCTTAAATGCACCTTAAGGTTTCATTTGATAATGATTTTGTAATTTTAATTTTAACTTCACAAACTTTCACGTATCATTATCATCACACAAACTTTTATGCACAAATTGTTCCATTGACCTTTAAGTTTTGTTTTGCTGGTGGTGAAATGTTTCCCATACTGATGGGGTTTTAGTTTGGTTTCCTCATCTTTTGTAGCTATCTTTTTGTTTAATTTACAGGCATTTACATGTCCAATGAATAAGATTAAGGTAGAGTCTTGTCCAAAAAGAACTTTTTATGGTATTTGAAGTTAAAATACATTATTGCTAAAAATACATTAATTTGTGTATAATTTGTTGTAGTAACGAGACACAGGAGAAAAAGCTAAAATAAGCTAAAACTTTAGTTTCGTTTGATAACAAGTTGTTTTAACTTTAAAAATTATAAAAAATTAGTTTTACAAGTAATATTAAATTTACATTATAAATTATAAAATAAAAATGTATATATAAAGGTTTACGTAATAATAATAATATAAAAAATTGGTAAGAAACTAGAGCTTTCTATTTGGAAACAAAGTCGTTGATCGGAGAATAAGAATACCACCAACTTATAAAAAAATCGTGTGCATTTTCATGAATGGTAAGTTTCATCGGAGAAAAAGGAAAAAAATGCATGTAACTTTACAACGGGTTTGTGTAGTGAAAATAAAATTTTAATTTAATTTTTTATTAAAATATTTTTAACTTCTTTAAAATTAAATATAAATATTTTTATATTTTTATAAAATGTACAAATAATCTTATAAAATTTTTCATTTCCATATTTTTAAAATTTCAATAATAAATTTTTTTAATTTTTTTATTATTATCGAGTTTTACAAAGCGCGGACTCCCCTTAGTAGATAAATAAAATTCAATGAATGCATATGAGAGTTGAAAAAATGATATTTTTCTGATCGTATACAAATACACACCGTATTTATTAGATAGCGACACTTTTTTTTTTCCAAGGTTACGTGATAATGATAGCAACGATAATTAATTAAGTAGGAGTTGAGGATGGCAACGAAGCCACTCGTGTCACATCTTCGGCCACCCTCTAATAAATATTAAACAAGTAATAATACGTAACAATAGCGATAATATAAACAAAAGGGTGGGAAGGTTAGGTGACAACTTTGAAATTGTTGATCCCATTTTTATTATTGTGATATTACTTTTAATTTTTGAAATAATAATGTTTGTGATATTTTTGACGATAATTTTATTTTTAAAATTACAAGAAGAAGATTAAGTTTAAATTTAACTTTTCCAAATATATTTGGCTTAATATTCTTTTTACTTTCTTTTGAATGATTTGAAAATATAGAAACCTTCGTTTCTTTTCTAGGTACCGGGAGACAATCATCTTGATATTCTATAATATTTTTCATCTTACTTGTTTTTGTCTCGATGTTTGCTTAAGTAGAGATGAATTAGAACTTATTAGTGAAATTTAATTTAAATGAGAAGTCTACTTTAACCTAGAATTTGTTATGACTGATACTTCTACCATCAATAGTCTTTCTTATAATTGGGTTGAAACGATAAAAAGGAAAAATAACAACTATTTGTAAGATTGATTTAGTTTCAACCTTTTTTTGTCTGGTAGTTGCTTAGGCTTTGTTAGAGAAAAAAGTAGTTTCTTCCATTTTTGTATTAAACATCATTTATGTTTTTTTTGAAAAAACTATTTTGAGAATCTTTTAAGGTTTAGGGTTTAATACATTGAAAATAATTTTTGATTTAAATGAAAACTATATTAAAAGTAACCTTAGAGTGTATTTAAAAATACTTTTAAGAAATGTAAAAATTACTCCTAAACTTCATGATAACTTGAGCGAATTCTGGAGATAACTCTTTTATCTTTTTCCTTATACAAAAAATCATCAAAAATCACTTCCATCGTTATCTTATTTGGCAGAAGTACTTTTTTTACTCTTAAAGTAAAAAAACTACCGCAAAATAGACCCTTTCAACAAAAAAAATGCACCTTTAGAATTTGCTCTCATGCTATGTCTACCGGTTGTTTTTTTCTTCGTTCATTGTTTTGCTTAACTCTGTATTTTGGATTTGTATTTTTAATGTATTTTAATTTTAAAAAAGTAATAATAAAATAAAAATAAAAAATACTGGCCGAGTTGATCAGCAGTGCGCTTTCTGGTTTGGCTTTTTGACAAGCTGTATTCGATAATTCTTCCGAGCAGCGCTTCCCCACCACCTCTCTCTCTCTCTCTCTCTCTCTCTCTCTCTCTCTCTCTCTCTCGTTCTCAAGGTTAGATAAGGAGTAGCTTCGTTGCCACCCTTTCCGGCCTTCGCTTTTCTCCCATTTTTAGATCCTGGCGGCATTCCGAGGTACGATCGACAAGATCTGTCTCCAGGGGTTCCGATTGGGGCTGCCTGAGATGATCTGTGCATTTGCCTGAAGGAGTATCTGTAGGGCGTAGGGCGGCGGCGAGATGTCGTCGGCGCCCGCGGCGGCATCTGGATTTGAGCGTATGAGAGCCGCCGCTGCCAATAATGTATGTGGTGTTCTGCTCTCTTGCACTTGTCTGTTTATCATTATTATTATTATTATTATTATTATTATTATTATTTCCCTTTGCTTACTGATGGACAGAATGTGTTCAATGAATGCTAGTGAGGGTGGATGCTTAGGGCTACGGTCGGTTTATGTAACTTCTCGCGAGCTTCTATCCGTTGTGCATGTTCGAAAAAAAATAGTAGGCCGTCGCGGTCATCAAGGAAAAACTCAAAAGATTTTGTCGCCGCCACTTCGTTGGATGTTTGACATAAAAAAAAAACACCAAAATGTTGCACATCTAAGAATCCAAAGCAAAATGTAACGAGTTGAAGTTGGAAATGTCTTGGAGTTGAGTCGAATGTGTTATACATGCATGCGACCGATTCATGGATGCAGAAAAGAAGACGGATCACACTCGATCTGGAGATGCATGCTACAGTACAAGAGTAACCAAATCTACATCAAACGAATTTAAGTACACATAACTTCCAGTTTTGCAATATCGTACCGGCATTGCCTATTTATAGGTGTCTTGTTAAGTTCTAGTGATGTTCCACCAGTATTATTGTGGAGACATGATCAGCGTAATTCAGTGTTTCGTATTCATATCCTGGAAGTATAACTGCAGAATTTGAGGAGTGATCTATTGTTTCTTTGTGATTTCAACATTCAAGCAGTATTAGAGATTTTGCAAATTCATGTTTGCTTCTTGATGACCCATGTTGGAGTACTTGTAGCTTGATGTGATCTACACTCTTATTAGCCATGTTTTTTGTTATGCAGGTATTCAAGAGTGGTCCGCTATTCATATCTTCAAAAGGTCAGCCTTTCTTTCTACAATAAATATCTCTCGTTTTATTTGGTATTTAAGCCCAGATGTTTGCTGAAATAGTCCAACAATGTTTGAGTTGCATTTGGCGTACCTCTACGGTAATGTTTGACTTTCTGTATATTCACTTGTCTTCAAGTGTTTTAATTATGACAGACATTCTCATAGAAAATGGTAAACAAAAAGCGAATACAATTCTATGTACCATTTTACCCTTTTGGACTTTGGAGTTAAATTTATTATGGAATTTTGGCAAAATTTAAATTCACTAGAAATGGCACTATTTTCTATGTGATACCATGTAGGAATTGGATGGAAATCATGGAAGAAGCGTTGGTTCATCCTCACACGTACATCTTTGGTGTTCTTTAAGAACGATCCGGTTGGTTAACTTTTACCAAATGTATTATGTACTTGTAAACATCATATGCATGCTTCTTTATGTGTACCCTTTTTACATGCTCAATATTTCAATAAGAAAAAAAAAAGGTTTAACATCATTATATCATTTTTCTCTCCCAACTAGTATATGCAATATTTACAAGAATGGTATGATTACTTCAATGTATTTTGTTTTTAATTTTTGACTTTGCATGGTATTTTGCATTTTTGTAAGCCAGATTTGTAGACTACAATTTAACCATTTTGCAGTTTGACATATCTTAAGTTTCTTGCCAATTTTGAACAGTATTCTATAACCTTTTTGTTTTTACTATGTTTTTTTTAAGTACAATGCTTGTGCCCCGGTTTGAACCTTTTAGTGTCCTTTACTCAAAAATTAATGCACCAGTGCTTTAGCAAACATGTCAGTTATGTTTTCGCTAGCAGGGAAAAGGAGTTTATATCATTTTGTTTGTTGCAACTTCCCTAACAAAGCAGCAATTACATTGACATGTTTTGATATGCCTTCGAAAGTTCCATTGCCAGCAATATCCACTGTCATTCCATTTTTTTCTTGAACAGTTGGTGGTCAAGCTCCATTTCATTTTTTTCCATGTTGAAAAGTGTTTTTTGTTGGGGTTGCAGAATATTCTGACTCTTAGTTCTTTGCAGAGTGCTTTACCTCAAAGAGGTGGAGAAGTAAATATTACCTTAGGTGGCATTGATTTGAATAATTCTGGAAGGTGAGAAATGGTTTATGTTTGTCAAGTATCCCCTACCTGAAAAGGATATGCTAATTATTTATGTGCAGTGTGGTCGTGAGGGAAGATAAAAGGTTGTTAACTGTTTTATTTCCTGATGGACGTGATGGACGGGGTTTCACTTTGAAGGTGTTGTCTTTGTTCTGATATATTTCTGATATTTTTGATGAATTGTGGTGAAATCTTTTGTTTTATTCCTGTTATCATGCACATACCAACATTAACATGTTATTTATATATGCTCAGGCAGAATCAACTGAAGATTTGTTTGAATGGAAAAGTGCACTTGAGCATGCATTGGCACAGGCTCCAAATGCTGCTCTTGTCATGGGACACAATGGAATATTTCGTAATGACACTGCCGATATCTTTGAAGGATCTGTCCAGCAATGTTGTTACCTTTTCCTTGCTTTATCTCTTTATTGTTTCTATAAAGTTTACTGTTATTTTGGTAGTTGAGTTCACTTTTACATTTGTTGTTTGGTATCTAGGGAGAGATAAACGTTCAGTCAAGTCATTGGTTGTTGGTAGACCAATTTTGCTTGCTCTTGAAGATATTGATGGGAGTCCATCCTTCCTTGAGAAAGCATTGCGTTTTCTTGAAAAGTTTGGTAGGTCATTAATGACAACCATTATTTGAATCCTGCAAATATGCTTCGAAATTATTATCTTAAAGTATGATTCCTTGACCACGTTCTGTTTAAAAAGTCATATTTTACTGCCATTTTTTTAAAATGAGTTATTGAGCAAGTTTACGATAGACATGCATTTCCCTTTTTGATTTTAATATCATCACCACATTTCAATAAAATTGATAGGCTTGCTTTTATTAGGGTACTTTTTAAAATTTTTATTATTATCGTGGCTAAAATAAGCTGAATTGAGTATTTTAAATTAGTATAAAAATTCTTTTTATTCTATTTAATCTTGTGATATTCAAATAATTATGATTAAAACCTTCATCATTCATATGGAAAAAATTTAAAGCACACCAAACGTTTTAATTGAAGAGAAAGTAGCTTCAAATTTGTTCCATGCCTTTGAAAATTCAGCAGCATGTTAAAGAAAGGGACTATGGTGGGGAGGCAAACCATCTGATGATTCATGACAGTTAAGATTGGTCATCCTATGTTGAAGGGATGAGCAATGGAAAGGTAGTGTTGGAGAAGTTTTGTTTCCCCCTTGATGGCTAAGAGAACCTAGTGGATGTGACAAAGTAAGGAGTCATCATCAACTGTAGCAATGGGAATGAACACTATGAAACCTGGGAGTTTTTGTGTCCAGGGTGAGAGATGTCTCAAATGCTCAAGCTTTGTGCATTGGATTGTAGATTGTTGGAACAATTGGGCTTGTTGGAGGTGCAATGGGATTGGTCCCAGGGTACATATATGTTATGCACCAATGATGAAACCAAATTCAAAGATTGTTGATTGACAAGTTGTAATTAGGGAGGAGATGCTCATGGCCGTTACAAAGCTTCTTTTTTAGGAAACTAAGTGGTGGTGGTCCATTTATTGGCGATGGAGTGTATCGTAGATGTCACTTACTGATAGTTTCATAGGACAAGGAATCCTACTATCCTTGGTATGTCACTATTGTTGAGTGTGCTAGCTGATGTGGTGGTGGCCTCTTGGTTGGGGAACATGGTGTGGGAGGACTTCTATGTTGCCCTAGAGCTTGCAAGTGGACTGGTGGTCATAAGTTCATTAAGGTGAATAATGCATTGGGTTCAGAGAAATCATGCCTTATTTCCCATCATTTCTTGTCGGAAAAAATGACTCATAAATTTTGATCAACGGGAAAGTGAATTCCCATGAATTCCTTTTTCATGATTTTTAGGTGTACAAACATGAGTTAACCATAAATCTTGATAAAGAGGAGCAAGTTGGTGGTTTATCGAATATGAATGAGAAACAATGTAGTATCTAAAATTTTATCGTGAGTAGCTTAACAAAAGGGAAATTTCTTAGCATTTGAGATCTAGGGCTTTGTAGTTGGAAGCAAGGGGCAAAACATGGTTTTTTCATAGAGCAGCCTTTATCCACCAATGGATTAACCAATAGGGACCGATTACCATTCGAAGGGAAACTTTTGTAGACAATGACAACACTCAAGATCATATTGAAAGCTATTTTACAGAACATATGGGCAAAAAAGGACCAGCTTCTTTGAGCTTGTCACAAAGGAATAAATCTAGCAGTTGGAAGTGACCTTCACAGAGGAAGTGAAACAGATTGTTTCCGATGGTAGAGGACATGTTAGTGAGATCATATGGCTTTCCATTGCTGTTTTCTAGTCCTTTTGGGACCTGATCAATGGTGACATCTTGGAAATTATGATTGACTTTCAATGACATGGAGGAGACATTGGTTGTGCTAATAGAACTTTTATCACTTCTTGAAAGACAAGTGGAACCTTCTTTCAGACATGTTAGCCTCCTTAAAGACATCTACAAGATAGCGGCAAAATGTTTGGTGGAGAGACTTAAATTAATTCTATCTCATCCCATTGAAGATTACCAGACTGCCTTTGTCCAAGCGTGTTAGATTATGGATGGTTTCTTAGTTGCACACAAATGCATTTGAGCCAGTGGTGGAAAAGATAGAGAAGCCTTGTTTTGAATGGATATGGAGTTTTATCAGTCTATTTGAAACAGGCCATGTGTTGTATGGGATTTAGCATCAAGGGGCACAATTAGATTGCCCAGGTGTTGCATTTGCTTAGCCTCCTTTTAGGATGACGTGTGGGTGGGTAACTTTCATCTGGCTCTTAGATTTTTAATTTTAGTCAGTCAATTGCGTCCTTCACCTAAGTGAGTGTGTTTGAGTGTTTTATGGAAAAAATAGTTTAGGATGTTTGTTTTTGAAGGAATTTGATTGATGCAGAATCTTGGGGCTTTGCTTGGCTTCTCTCATTCCTCCACACTCATGCTTCTATGGAGTATCCCTTGTAGGTGTGGCAATGGTACAGTAATGGATCTATCATGGTGAAATTCCTATTACTAGAGAGTAACATATGGAAGCATTATGTGTAGTGAGCCAAAGCGCTTTTGGAGGAGATGGGTATCCTCCACCAAGGTGTAGTTATTTTCATGGTAGATATGGCATGGAAGTGTATTGATGAGTTGTTTGTAGAGGAGAGGATTTTCATTGGAAACCATATACAAACTTACTCATGAAGAAAATCTGTGGCATCTGTTCTTTACATGTCCATCTCTCAGTAGATGGTGGTATTTGTGGGTGTTGTTGAACACTTAGCATGAGTTAGATATGGGATCTTTTAGGGAGTTGTGGATGATTAAAGGAATTTTGGATAAGAATAAGATGAAGTTATGATGCACCATTCTAGGTGCTATTTGATGGTCTTGTTGGCTCGAGATGGTTAATAAGGTGTTTTGAGGTGTTGCTCATAGTGGAAATTAGTTTATGTCCAAGGTGGTGGAATGTGCGGCCAATTGAGTTGACAAGGTCTCAGTGAGCTAGTGTAGTCATCGTGATGCAGGGGTTTTGGTGTGACTTCAGACACTTGTGACCTTAATGAGGCTGGGTTGGAATGGCCCTTTGTTATCTTCTCTCTGTCCTTTTCTGTTGGGGTTTCTCATGTGAAACCCAATTTTTTTTGGATTTGTATTTGAATTTCAGCATGCCTACAGGCTACAGCATGTGCATGCCTCCTCCTTTCTCATTTTTAATATATTCCTTGTTGCCACAGAAAAATTTCAGCAGCATGTTTCTGAATTTTGGGATGATAAGATGGATCCAAAGTCACATGCCTATCTCAAATCACTTTAAGTGACATAAAATGCGTATCTTTCAAATTCTCTATTGATTCCACAAATCTATTATAATGATGCATTAGTCAAAGATTCTTGTATGGTTTTACAACCCCATTTGAAACATTGAAGATATCTGCTAGCTTACAAAACTTAAACTAATGCATTGCCAATATGTTTAATAGGAATGAAGGTAGAAGGAATCTTACGGCAAGCTGCTGATGTTGAGGTGGTTGACCGTAGAGTACAAGAGTATGAACAAGGTTGTCTTGCTCTTCTTTAATGAGTAAATGTTTTTCTTCTTCTTCTGAAACTAGACCTTTCCTGGAACTGTCATGGTTGTGCTTTTGATTGGAAGACCCTTTTGTGATAAGCTATTCATTGTATTTTGGTTTTAATTGGAACTAGGGAGGACAGAATTCACCCCGGATGAGGATGCACATGTTGTTGGTGACTGTGTCAAGGTTAGCTTGTTTACATGGAAATTTCTAATTTTACAGAAATTCCTCATGGATTCTCTACATTGACATTGTCCATTTTTTGCAGCATGTTCTTAGGGAACTTCCATCATCTCCTGTTCCAGCATCTTGTTGCACTGCTCTACTTGAAGCCTACAGTAAGTTTAAGATTCATTGTTACCTGTTCCTGAAAGAAGTTCTATATTTCCCTTACATTTTCCTGTTTTAATTCATTTTTTGTGTTTTTCTGTTTCATTGCCTTACTGGTTGTTATCTTGCTGAGCAGCTCTTAGTGTTGTAAATTTCTGAACATTGTGACCATAAATGAAAGGCAAAATCAAGTACAAAAAAGTCTTCCTATAGTGTATTATTGAGAAAATAGGAAAGTAAAATCCCAACATGGAACTAACTCAAAGTAGAACAATGATAAGAGACAATGCTACTTTTACAAATTTACCAATATTACTTTTATAAATAATTATTACAACATTACTTTTTTCCATATTATATCTAATTTTTCTATATTACTTGTATTGTCATTGATATTTTTTATATAGGCATATTTAACTTTATTATATGCTAACTTATTGTTTTCATTGAATGCTAATTTTCACTTACAAGTCAATTGTATGGTTAAATCCTTGGTTGCCTATGTAAAAACGAAAGAACAATATGATTTTGGCTAAGGTATTTGTGCTAGTTCTCTTGTAGAAATAAGAGAACAATATCATTAAGTCATAACTACTAAAAAATAATAATATGAAAATTTATCATAGAAATTTCTTGTGAAAAATATGATACAACTATATAACAAATGAAAAGTGAGTCATATCATGTCTATTTGCGTATTTGGGTATATGGATCCTATAAGGGTGTATGTCTCCGATATAAAATCCCTTGTATTTTCTCCTACATGAGAGAATTTCTTCTTTTCTACCTTTACATGGGAAAACTCTAGGAAAATTGTCACACCCATCCACCCACCCTCCCATCTGCCATCAGTGTTATCATTGTTGTTGTTGTTAGATCTTCTTATGTTGGATAATGCAAACCCTAGCTGTTGTTGATACTAGACTTTGCTAATGATGCAAACCCTAACTATTGTTGGCGTTGTTGCCTCTACCACTACCTTTTGTTATCAACAATATTTCTTGTTTGTTAATAGACCCCCTAATTGTTGTCCTTTGCCATTTTAGCCACCATCAACAGCCTCCTTTGCGTAATTCTAGTGGTGTGCCAATAGGTTCTCACCCCACCCATGCTCTTTTTATGTGCACCTAAAAATCCATCCATTTACTTGATTTACCATTGGGGTTTCTCAAGTACAATTCATCTGCCGTTTTCTAGCTCTTTTCACGTACATGGCGACTACTAAAGGGTCATTGCTATTGGTGTAAAATGTAATATCAATAACTTTGTTATGGTTTAATGCTTTTGAAACATTTTGGTGGTTTATATAAAGGGAAAACACATTTTAGAAGACCTTCTAGACATCATGGTTGTAAACTATGTCAAATGTTATGTGGAAGATTTTGTTGTTATATCTTGAACAATCAATAATGTGGAAGAATAGATTGTTTGTAGTATTTCTTTGATTCAACTTGTGAAATGAATTTGGGACACCTTGTGAGCCATTTACAAGGATGAATAGAGCATTTTTATTTCTATGTGATCTATGAGCAACTTTTCACTCACCACTAAGAGGAGTGTTTTATTTATAATTATTACAACACTCTATAAGCTTTACTTCATGAGATGGAGGTGTATCAACTTTTTGTTGCTGTTATTTCCACCATAACGCAATATAGATAAAAACTTATAATTGTTATTTTCCTTGTAAGTCTTAACCTTAACTTTTTTTTTTGTCTTAACCTTAACTTGGCCACATGGATTTGTGGTCATACTGTAGGTGTTGAGTTTTCTCCACATCTCTACAAACCACCTTTTCTAGAGTTTTATGCATCTTTGCAATTACACCTGTTGGTATGACATATCAAGTAGCATTGTTTTCCATGGGTGTTCGATGTAGAGGCCAAAGTAACAATGCCTTACAGGGTTGAGGATGATCAGGTGGAAGAAATTGGAAAGACCATGCTTTTGACTAATGTTGGGAAAAGTATGAACAACCTTCATCAAATCATTAGCTCATTGCCTATTAGATGTTACCTCCATATTAGATGCGCTACCTACACAATAGTCTGTTACCATTTTTCAATCAGATTATGAGGAGCTTCGTGAACTTTAAGTCATATAGACTTTGTTCTTTTTTTTCACTCTCAGCTGAATGATGGTATACACATTCCTCAATTTACTCTTTTCATTATCAAAATTACTCTTTTATCTCCTTCAATCTTAAAACTGTTATCCTAAAAATCACTTTTTCCACTCCCAGAAGCTAGGAATGAAAAATAAGAATAAAGCCTTAGACATCTATTGCCATGGTTCTCACTACCATCTCCTTAGGTATAAATGCCTTGCATGTTGCTTCTCATACTTTCTTAGATTATAGATTTCGGTGCCTCCACCCCCATGTTAGGAAACAAGACACTTTTCTCTTATCTGTTAGAGTTGTTTGACATTCATTTTGTTGCTCTTGTTGATGGAGAAAGTTGTACAATCTTTGGCAAAGGCGTTATTTATGCTCCTTCACAACTTGCACTTTACAAAGTTCTTTCCATTTTTGACTTTCTTATTAATATTTTAAACAAAGTTTTTGCTTTGTTACCCTTTTTCCTTTTCATTGTACCCTTAAGAATTTGTAGACAGGGTGGAGGATCGATTTGGACGATGAATGTAGATAAGGTGTTTACATGCTAGCCAAAGATTATAACCCTCATGGACTATCTATACTTGCAATTTCTTGTGAATCTTCTCTTTTGTGGTATTGTCGGCTTAAATTTCAAGAAGCTATTCCTTGGGTCATTATGTCTCCTACTTATTGTGAGTTATGCCATTTTGGTGGGCAATTTCATTCTGCCTATAAGAGTTGCAAGTTGTCTTTCAGTGAGAATTTGTTAGAGTTGGTTCACTATGATGTTTGAGGGCCAACTCATGTTTTGTCTATTTTTGGTTTTCATTACTCGTTTTTGTTTCTTGGGTCTATCTATTAAAAAATTGTCAACCTATTTTTATGTAATCCAAAAGGGCAATCAACATCCCTTATACCAGGTCATCATGACAAGTTGTAGACACCTTTACAAACGAGTTGGATGTTAGTGTTTTTTCAAAATTTATGTAACAAGTTGAGTATGCTTTAACTTGAAGGGGAGTGTTAAGTCCTATTGTGCCTATTTGGGTATTCAAGTATATGGATCTTGTAAAGGAGTATGTCTCCCATATAAAACCTATTGTATTTTCTCCCACATAAGAAATTTTCCTCTTCTTTCTCTCCACAAAATAATTAGAATATAGGTCAAACCTAGTGCATGAAACTCCCCCTAATGTAGAATCTAGGGTGGGTTGTACATACACGAATATGATTTCCTGATCTCTAGACCACAAATATCATAACTTTATTATTGTTGAGAGACTCGTTCTCAAATGAAAAGTTTTGAATAAAAGGAAATTTTTAAAATTCAAAATTATAGGGAAATGAAATAATTGATTTAGATTATAGAATTCACTAAAATCATGAAAACTATAAATATTCTAAATTAGTCCCTAAATGTAATGTAAGAACTAAGAAGCATGATTTCTAAGTACTAAGATTCCAAATTATGGAAAAATTGTATGTAGCATTTTTAGCATGATAAAAGTTTAGTAATCAAATAGTTGTATACTCATATGTGTAGATTGCTTACTTTATAGTTTATTTTATAATTTCAGATAAAAATTCAAATTTTTTTGTCTCTTTGTGTACTTCCTTATTCTTACCATGTTTCCCACCAACATTTCCTTCAATGTTTGGTACTTTTACTATCGCTATTAAACTGAATTCCATAACAAAGCTAACATTTATTTCTATGGGTGCAACTATAGATTTTTATAATTTTTTGACATTTTCTGATCAACAAAAAAGTTTGACTTCCCTCATTTTGGTTAGCGAAGGCAAGCATTAGTGCAGCAGTATGATTGCTCAATTGTAACATGGAGGTTATAGGTTTGCATCTTGGTAAACATCCTCCTTACTTATGAGAGCTAAGGTTACATATAATTGGACCACCCGTAGACTCCATATTAGTAGGAGTCTCTCGTGCATTGGGTTTGTGCATATTTTGGACAGTCAATTTTTTAAAATATTTGATTTGCTACTGGTGTCAATCATGTCACTTGTTTCTAAATATTGTAAGTGATGGTGTTTGACAACGAGTTTTGGTTAGTTTGATTTTATTTCATTTCATGGATGCTGAATTTTGTTTACTTTTCTTAAGGAATTGAGCATAAGGAATCCCGTGTTAATGCAATGCGATCTGCCATATCTGAAACATTTCCTGAACCAAATCGTCGATTGTTACAGAGGTGAGCTTTAGTATCGAATCCTTATTGGAATGATGTTTGGGGCAATATTTTGTATATTTTCATTGTTTTCCTAGGCGTGATGTTTTTTCTGGAGATTTGTTTCATTTATGTAAAATTTTTCTGAAAAGTGAAAGATAAAAATGTTTTCTAGTAAAATGAAGACTGAATTTTTACCATCATATCCTTCGATCTTGTCCTTTAGTTCGTTTGTTATTATCATATTTTGTAGTTTATTAATTTATTTTTTTATTTCTTTATCAGAATTCTTAAAATGATGCACACTATTTCTTCTTATGCTTCTGAAAATCGGATGACACCATCTGCTGTTGCTGCTTGTATGGCACCATTGCTTCTGCGGCCACTACTAGCTGGTGAATGTGAACTAGAGGATGATTTTGATGTTGATGGAGATAATTCTGCTCAGCTTTTAGCAGCTGCAAATGCTGCAAACAATGCCCAGGCTATCATAACTACTCTTATAGAGGAATATGAGAATATATTTGACGTATGATTCTTCTTACTCAGTCGTTTGTGAAATACTTGATAAATCATATAATGGCTCTAGAGTTTTGTGCTCTCGATAATTTTTTTAAACAACATATCAATATATCATATACAGATTTGTCATTTGAGTGTTGTTACTGCAGTGATTTCATTATATTTTCTATAAGTCAAATCTTCATCTTTATGGGGTATTTAATGATAGCCGATCTTGTACTAAAACTCTTGTGAATATTTTGTACATGACTTACTGCCATGTTACATGCTAATTTTATCCTAAGCTGTTCAACATACCAGACAGTTACTTGATCACGAAGAAGAATTGGTTGTATTATAATATCTTCACATTGTATGTTAGACAACTTGAAATAGTCACTTTGTTTCATTGATGATGGATCTTTACAAAAATGGATGCAAATTTATTCTAATATTTTCTTCATTCATGAAAAATTCTAAATACTTCTGTTTTGTAAATATTTGTGTTCTTTTTTTCAACGTGAATTGTTTTTGCTTCCCTCTTTTTTCTGGCTAGAAGGGTAAATTTCCATGAGGCTTAAAAATGGAGTAGAACATGTGGGGGTTATCTAGTACATACACTTGGGTAGTTAAACAAAACCTAAGCTGAAGGGAAAAAGGTGGATCCAGTTTCCTTTTTTCTTGGGTGTTCTTAAATGTTTAATGAATCAAAAATCCTGGAATCCACATTTATGAAGATGCTTTCCTCTTTCTATGGTTTGCTTATACCATAGGCATACTTTTTAAATTTTGTTTTTGTTCAAGTTATAAAGTGTTAGTATTAGTTTTAAATATACACTTTTTGAGCAGTGGGATTATACACATCTACTGATACACATTTTACATTGAATATATTTTAAGACGTCCAAAGTAATTTCTTTTTTTTGCTTCCATTCCTATGTCATATTTTTTAAATTCATGTTATATGCTTGCCTACATTGTAGAAGTACATGTTAGTGATATGATAAGATTGCCTTTGAACTTTGAAGTCGAAGTCATGGTTATTAAGGTGGTCAGATGTCCGTACTAATATATATATTTTAGTATATATATAATTGTACATGCTTTTCTATGTATATCAATAGTTAAAACTCATAAATAAGTGGTGTTCTACATCTGTGAATGTTTTAATATATTGAACAAAATAATTTGCATGTTAACTTGTAAAAATGCTTAAACAACAAACACAATAACATAATCTTAGGTAGCATCCAGGTGTTCCACGTGTCTTCCTCTGCCCTTTCAGGGAGAATTGTTTATTTGCTTGAAAAGAAATTCAAAAGTTAGCTTTGGAGGGGTAACTACAAGGAAGGGGCTGGTTTCAAAGTGAACAGCAGGAGATGAAATGATGTATGTATGTTGGGCAAACAATAGAGTCATCAGGCATCGGCATAGGATGGGATGAAGTCAAAAGCAACTGGCAACATCTCCCTTATGGAAAGCATTCTGCAATGGTGTGGGCAGGCTTTGAAGGCATTGACTAGTGGTATGTAAAACTTGGCAAGTCATTAGCTTTGCTTTTGGGGCTTCTCTCGTAGTGGTGGGTGTGTGATGTTCTCTGTGTTCTTTTTGAATGAAGAAAAGGGTTGAATGGTGGTTAGAAGAAGCCAATAACCTAGGCCATCAATGGAAAAGCGGTGACTGGTGCTCTCCTCCATGGCTAACCATCTTTGGTGGTCGTGAAGATAGGGTGACCTTCCTGTGAGGCAATGGATGCAAATGTAGTTGTGCTCAATAGTGTGGTGAGTAGTGGTGGGATGCTTGAATGGGCGTTGGTGCATTGGGTGTGGTTGATTGTAGGCAAGTTGGGTGTTGGTGATTGATGCCTGAAATGCTTTGGCCATGGTCGTTGGAGCAAGAATTGCAATAATAGTTGGTTGTGTAGAGGTGCAATGGCATTGGGCACAAAGGGGGGGGGCATGTAGCAGTTAATGTATTGGTGTATGGGCTGTTGAAGATGATTACTCAGGTGCAATAGCAGGTGATTCTTGGTAGAATTTGCAGCTGAAGGAGGTGGATGGGGGAGGTGGGTTCTCCTACAGGGATGTCCTTTTGAACAAGCATCAAAGGTTTGATACGGTCCATGTTGTTCCTATTCTCTCTCTTCCTTAAATCGACTTTTTATAATTGAGGCGCATCAGAGTCATGAAAGATAAGCTCTAGAATGTGATTTTCGTATGCTGGAATGGGGATATTGAATGGTCCAATGTGCCCATTTGGTCTTGTTCGAAGTAGTAGGGAGGTGACTTGAGTTTGATTAGAACAGGGGTATTGAAGGAGTCCTCTTTCCCAATGTGGAGCACAAACTGGAAGTTCTAGAAGATCAAGTGGAGCTCAATGGCTGTGAAATTTCGTTTAGAGTTTGGTCTCCATAGTTGGTGGCTATTGCAACAATTCCAGAGTGATGGGTGTCAGTCTTTAACGTCCCACTCCATGCAATAAGCCTTAAAATGGATTAGGTTTATAGCTGGTTCTCTTGGAAAATTTGTGGGTTCTTGTGGGGTAAATGGTGGACTAGGTTGAATACTTAAAGTGTTTATTTGGTATTTTTGGTTTAGTTACAGGTATGAAGGTGAATTTTCACAAATTGTCTGTGGGGTGAGTGGCAATCCTTGATGGAGATGCCCAAGTTGTGGCAAATTTTATGGGATGCAAGATTTGTTGATCAGATACGTGGGTTACTTCTGTTAGCTAGAAGATTGAAGATTGGAGAATGGTAGCTAGTTATTGATAGATATGAATAGAGGTTGTCAGTTTGGGCTGGTAGGTTTCTCCTGTATGGGGAAATTAACCTTTATTGCTTCAGTCCTCACCAATGCATCCCTTCACTAGTTATCTATGTTTTGGATCCCAGTGTTTGTTGTGAGTCACTTAGTGTAGATTCGATGGGCATTCCTTTGGAAAGGGGGTAGAAAGGAAGTTCATCTTGCTTTCCGCTTGTGGCTTTGATGAAAATCACTCAACCTAAATGGTAACGTGGCTTGGGCATTTTTAGTCTCTGTTTGATGAATCTGGCTTTGTTAGGCAAGTTTGTGCTGATGAAAGAGGGTCACTTAATTCTTATGGGCAGACATCGTTAAGTGGAAGTGATCTACTTGTAGGAGTTAGGGTTGGAGGGGGGGTTGGGTAATGAATATTTCTAGTGTATGGGGGGAGATCATAGTGGCTGATGGGGAGGAAAGACGTAGTTTGAAGCTCTTAGTGTGTAATGGGGAAGGGGTTAACTTCTAGAGGGATCAGTGAGTTGGTGGGGCCTCCCTAGCATTCTTATTCTTGACGTTATTCTCCATTGCATCTTCCACCTAAGTGAGTGTTGCAAAGTGTTGAGGCTTCCAAGGGTAGAATTCTATAGGATAGCATTGGATTTTGCCTGACAGGGTGGCACAAGGCCATCCCTAATAACCTCAAGAAAAAAGGCTTCTCGTTGGCAAATATATGCAAGTTCTACAGAGCATATGACAATTAGTGGTGTGTACTATTTGCCTATCCTTGAATTTGTAGGTGGTATTTATGGTTGGGGTTGGAAGCCCTTGGAGTTTGGCGCATGTAAGAGTTTTGGGTGAGGTGGGTTAGTAGAGGAGGTAGGGATAACCCACTAAAGAAAATTTGGTGCACTATTTCTATTGTGATCTGGTGGTGATGATGGTTGGAAAAGAATAGTATGTTGTTTCAGGTTGCTTACCATGATGAGGTGCACTTCATGGTTAAGGTGTTCAAATGTGTGGTGATATGGACAGGATCTTGGTGTTCTTGGGTGAGTTGGGTGATATGGAATTCTAACGTGGGTCCATTTGTTTTTTATTCACTGATTTTATTTTGCTCGTTTTTGTTCCTTTTTGTTTCTTGGGCCTTGTTCTTGGCATCCTTTTGTTTCTAGTGAGTTCTCTCTCTTAGTGTGGTAGGTTGGTTTTGGATTTATCCTTTGCCTATGGTTTGTGTAGGCCCCCTTACCATTTTTAATATATTTCCTTCATTGCCTCTCAAAAAAACTACAAGGAGGGAAGGGGTTTGCACTTAATCAACTGGACGGAGGTGTGCAAGCCAATGCAATTAGGAGGGCTTGATGTTTGTTTCTTGATGCACATGGTGCTTTCTCTGTAAATGGCTTTGTTGGCTTCAAGTGAGGGATTGGGATCTTTGGGTAAAGATCATCTTTAGGTATAGACCCAAAAGGGGGTCCAAATCTATGCCCTCTCAGTTTTGGAAGGTGTCTAGCTGGGATGGTATGTTGAAGGAACTGACACACCCGCAATTCCACATTGGACATCTCATTAATTTCCTGGAGGATAGATGGTGCAATGATTCTTGCTTTTGTCTAGCTATCCTAAACTTTTTGGCTTCACTAGGATGAAACAGGTTGAAGTGGCAGATGTGGGCATTTATCTAAATGGGTCTTGGAATTGGGACCTGAAGCTTATGCATAAGTTGGAAGGATGAGGAGTTCTTTTCTTTGATGCTTTTTCTTGAGAAGTTTGGCCCTCTGACGTTGGTGATTGATGCCATGACTTGGTCTTTATAGAGTTCAGTGCTGTTTACTGTTTAGGAGCTGTTACAGCTTCATGAATGGTACTGAAGGTAGTGCTTGGCTTCTTTATAAATTTGTTTGGAGAGTTAAGGTGTCTTTGAAGGTGAAGCTCTTTATCTGGCCTCTCTTTCACAAGCAGCTGGTCACAAAAGTACATAGGAGACGTGGCGTCCATGGATGAATGTGTTTTGCACTTAGTGTAAAAGAATGTTGGACGACTGGGATCATCTGTTTTTTTCTTGTGAAATTGGCAAAAGCATCTGGGATTCCCTGTTGCCAACAATTCTCCATTGTTTTCTGTCCTGTTTTGGCTTTGGTGCCCTCATGGATGAACTGGGAAAATACATCAGGGACTAGACAAAGGCCTTAAAGGAGAGGATACTCTAGCTAACATAATCTGCTGGGTGATTTGCTTCAAGGGGAATGATGTCCTCTTCAATGGAGATACTCTCAGGGAGGTGGAGATAAGTTTCAGGCTGCTGCATGCTTCACCCTTTGGTCTGCTGTTTTACTTTAAGTTTTATTTCTGTATTTTTCTTTTTGTTCTGACAATCTTGTTCGGGGCATTTCTTTGTTTTTGTACTTGAGATTGTTTTCTTATGGTTAATAAGAGTCAGCCTAGATCTTCTTCAAGAAAAAACTCAATAACATAATAATGTCTAAAAGTTCCACATTTTCTTATAATAATAGTCAATACACAAACAAAACAAGAGGTCCAAAATTTAAATGACACAAACAAATAGCTTTAACCTGTAAAAACTTACCTTAATAGTCTTTGATCATTGTTTGATCCTTAATCAGTTCTAACAAAGATCTGGTTAATTCCTAAAGGGAGTTGAGTGCTTAGGCATCTGGTTCAACAACTATTGTAGAAATACAACACCATCAATTGTAACACAGGTTGTATTTCCTTACCTTAAAAGTACTAATAGAAAAAATAAAAAATGTCAGTATTCAATCATTATCTAGTGACACATTTTACATCAATCATCATATTTTCGGACCTCCAAAGTAACTGTTTTTTTTTTTTTTGCTTCTATGTGGTATATACAAGTATATGTCCTTTTTTCTTGTTATAAGCTTGTCTCTGAAGTAGTAGTACATGCAAATAATCTTTTTCTGTTATCTTTTTGTTGGCTTTGAAACAAAATTATGTACCCTACTGATGCCATTTGAACTTTCCGTCCTACAGGATGATAACTTACGGAGATGTTCACTTTCACCAGAATCTCAAATAGCTGATAGTGGAAGTGAGGAATCAACTGATGATGGAAACTTGGATATGAAAAAGAATGGTTACCATGATGCTGAAAACGATGTTGATCCAGAAGCGGATGATGATCCTGAACGTGTAGTTAGTGGAAAATTGAGTGAAAGTAGTGGCTATGCTGGGAGTGATCTCTATGATTACAAGGTTCATATTCTTGCTAAATGTGGTCATGTTTATATATTTTTTCTTGCAGTCAAGTTTTCTTAATTATTGATTTAATATTTTGTTTACATGCTTTCTTTGTTCCTACTGTCCTAGACAGACTAATTGAGGTTAGAAGACCCTGCATGATCTTGCATTTGGATGCATAGAATGTTTTTTTTTGGATGCATAGAACGTTGAAAAAAGCTTTTGGAGCTTGCAGCTTTTTGCTAAAACATCACCTTTCACTCATATCAACACTAATAACCCAAGACGCCTACTGCATAACTTCACCTTCGGAACTGTAATTTATTTCAAAGGCATCAAATATCTTTTCGAGTGGCAGAGTTGTTTACTGGACATGTTTGTGGTGCTGGCATAACCTTTTGTTTGGTACTTGGGTGAAAATTTGCAATTTTTCTTTATTTGTTTTTGTTCCTTGGTTGCTTGCCTTCTCAATAGGCCTCATACTCTTTTGGTTGGTATTGAGAATTACCATATTAGGCCTTGAAAAAGACATTGATCTGCTTTAAGCTGCTTATTTGAGGTTTTTTAAAATAAGTGTATATCATAAATAAGTGGATTCAAGCATGCAAATTAACTTGTTCAAAAAATATTCTTCAAACTTGGATGCTTTTGTACTAAAAGATGCCTTCCCCTAGTTCATGAAAAAGCTTCCTTTAATTGTCATTGGATTTTGTCTACTACTCCCTCCCCATTTCTTTCTTTTTGCTTTGTTTGAAACACCTCTCTATCTTCTTTGTCCCTCTTTGGTCAAACTCATCATCGATAGAGTTGCATTATGGATGATATGGTGGAGATGGAGGCATGAAGTTGTCTAGATTTTGTTGGTCATGGGGTTTTCATAGGAGGCAACAATGTTGTGTGGCATTGGTAGATGCACTCCTTTGGGAGAAGTGATGTCAAGGAGTCAATTCTCCATGGAATTGGTAGCAGTTGGCATCAGCAATGGTGGCTCATTGGGAGTGTGGATTTGCTTGTTTGTAGTATGGAGAAGGTGGTAGGTGGGGAGTTGGGTAGACCAGCAAGATGGGGTGGCTTTGCCGATGGGTTTGGACACCATCACTGGACCTAGTGGTTGATCTGTGGATGGTGATTACAAATGGAGGTGGAAGTGGTGGGGCTGTTGGTGCGTATGGTGATGATGTTGCAAGTTGTTTATGGGGGTAGCTGTACTTATTGACAGTGGTAATGTGGTTGTGGTGGTGGGTGCTAGTATTTGGTGGGAAAACAACTAGGTTTGAGAGGAGGATAAGGATGAGAGAGGAGAAATGGATGACTAAGATTCTAATGATGAAAAATTGAAAAAGAATAATCAATGGTGGCTTGGGTCTACATCACCACCACTGTAAGTTAGTGAAAATGTCTTGGGTTTCTCTCTCCCTTTCTATCCAAAAAATCTAAGTTGTGATATCATGTGAGTGGATTGTTCTGTTAACAAAGACAATGCCTCTCCATATATGTAGTAAGTTGACACTACAAGAAAGAGACCAATACAAAGCCAGCAATGTGGCATTAAATCCACAGAAATTCTAACTTAACGAAATCCTATAATTTACATAAAGATTGATTTATTCATACATGCTAACAATAATATCAATTGTAATATTGGTAACAACAATTATCTTAATATAATTGATATTATTGTTAACAAATAATGCTAATTTAGTTAATTATTAATATGAATATAATGATTAATTAATTTTATAAAAAATAATAATAAATCTTGATAGTAATGGTGATTGTTATAGTAAGAATAATAGTAGCTATTATTATTAATGATGATGATGACCGATCTTTATTAAGATGGTTTGTATTTACATCTTCTTCCCAAAATATCTTGTAATGAAAAATGATATTTCACCTTGCAAGTTTCAAGGTTGATACAATCTTTTTGAATAAAACTTTTAAAGGACATCAATCTTTGGATCCAAACTAAGATTTTAAGAGGTTAATAAGTTAGTTTTTCAGAGACCTACATAATCTGTTTTAAGCACTACCATAATCACGAAGATGAATCCCAAGTCATGTGCATTTAACCATGTAATGTAAAGGTTTGAATTCTTGTTGTGACTATCATTTCCTTGGTGGGATCAACTTTACTTTTTTGTTTAACATGTGATTAAATTTGAAATGTCACAAGAACTCTTTTAAGATGTGGAAAAGCATTTAAAAGGGCAAATTTCTTTGTCAAGTGTAACACTAAATTGCAGTAACCTTGCTTAGTTTTATGATTATTGTTCTTTGTATAATGAATTCAGTCTAATATATTTCGTCCTTTCGATCTGGATTTCTCATGCAGAGCAGATCCTTCATAGCAGTTGTTTGTCTTTGATCAGGGGTTTGTATTGTTCTTTTGACCTTTATAATGCACCTTTGCAACAGAAGCACACTATTTTGTATTTATAATATTATTTTTTACAATAAATTTGCTTCAAGAAGATTTAAAACCTTTTTTGCAAAGTAGAGAGGTTAAATGGACTGGAGTATTAGTGTGGTATCCATCATCTTTTTTGGGAAAGGTTGGCATGACCCTTGGAAGTCTGTCCATCCGCTTTGTCTGTTTTAATCACGGCTGTATGGGGTACAATGGCAGAGTTGTTTGTGGAAGGCAAATCAGTGTGTATGGTGTTTAGGTACAGGACATCATGCTGAGTGTAGGGATCTAATTTGATGCAGATTTTGTGAGGAGATTTGGCTTTGGAGTAGCTCTTGTCAGATGAAGTCATCTGCTACAAAGATTAGTCAATCTTATTTAACAGTGGATGTTTGTTGGGTGGCTGCATCACAGCAGACTAAGGCAATCTGGTATGTTGCCTAATTTGTCTTGTGTCATCCCCATTGGTGGGGATAATTAACTAGGAGTTGAATAGCAAATGGGGAAGAATGAAGATGCGGTGGATTAGAAGGCTATTTAAGGGGAATTCCTGATGTGATTCTGAAATGGTTGCTATGAAGAGTCACTTCCAAGGGAAGGTTCATCAAATATGGGGATGTGCAATGCATCAGGGAGAGAATGATGGAGGCGCACAAGTGCTTGCCTGGCTCTCTAAAGACAAGCATGTTGGCTGCATCTTATTGGCATCCCTTTGGGTATATGGGTAATTGCTATCTTCATTAGTGTTTTGGCATCATTTAAGAGGTCTTGTTTGGTTTACCATGTTACATCCTCTTGTTCAAAGCTAGAGGTAGCAATGATGACCTCTATTACATGAAAATTCATTGAGGATGACTTAAAATGAACATTAGTCAAATGCTACTTTGAGATTTAAAGGGGGCTTAGGGTGTGAGGAGTGGTTAGATGAGTAGCTTTTTGCAACTACAACTAGATGATTGTCAAGTGCCTCTTGATGGAGTGGTTGAAGTCTAGCGAAAAGGGAACTTTCTTTAGTTGAAGTGGGAATGGTTTTAGGTGGTTGTTAATAAGAAGATTGAAAATCTACGATTGGAATTACCATGATACATCCTCATTGGAAGGTTTTAGGCTAGATAAAAGGCATGTGCATTGGGGTTTCCAAGTCTTACATGAGAAGACATTAATTCTCATTAATTGGGTAATTGTGTGCCTCAATGAAGGGGAAACATGGAGGAAAAATTCTAACATTGGAATATGATGGTGCTTGTGTTTTGCAACCACATTTTGTTAAGGAGTTTGGAGATAAGTATTTTGGTGGACAATATCAAGTGAAGCACAAAAACCCTTAACATCATTGCTAACAAACCTTTAGGAGTAATAGAATATTGAGTTTTTATTTTAGTAAAACAATTTTTGACAATGGTTAACACAATTTGATGATTTTTCATCAAATTGACCCATGACATTCTTGAATAATCGTCAATAAAGATCACATAATAACGATCAGCTGCAGCACAGTGATGATGCAAAGGACACAGTGAGACAGTGTGGAGTCTGCTACAGTGGTGGAAAAGGGAGGTTGCTTGTGGTCTGCTAGTGCAGAATGGGCAGCTGGCGGTGGAATTGGGGGTGGCTGTGGCTGGGGTTAGGGTTAGAGCACCTGATGTTCTGATACCATATGAGAGATGTGGATAGTTTCTGTCATTAACCCAAAAGAGAGTAATTACACGTTTATATGAATAGTTATATGGATTCTTTAACTAGATATCCATTTAGCTACCTAACAAGACAAACACCATAAGGGTCTGTTTGTGCTCATTAAAATGATGGTAAGGGAAATGATAAGAAATCTAGATGTTGGTGAGGCAAGGCATTAGGCAAATATCTCTCCTGAGGTTGACTGTGACTACTGAGGAGGATTGTAGGAGGCATAATGGAAAGACTATTGTACAGGATAGGTTGTGTATAGCTTAGAATGGAGGTCAATTGCTATGAATTTTTTTGTTCGTTTCCACTGCCTTGACTTGATATGAATCATGAGAATATCTTGTTCTTCTTGACTATGCATTGTTAGAGTGGTAATCTAAAGGTCCATGAGAAGAACTACCTTCCAAATCACTTTCATATGTTTCATTCACACTCAAAGCATTAAAGCTTCAAAAGCATCTCTGCTGGGGTTGCCAGATCCTTTTTGAAATAGAACATCATCTTTGGCTGTATCTTCACAATGCAATGGGAATGTTTCATGGCCTGATGGATGTCAAGGTCCATGATCCTAATTGTGCATGGCATGTGTATAGTCAAATTTTGAATGAACTAACCTTCTTTGATGGATTTTCTTGTTCATCATTATTTTCTACACCTATTGCATCACCATCCCCATCTTCATCTGGTGGTTGTGTAATATCACCGCCTAAATCA
The DNA here is from genome assembly GCA_024699675.1 of Amphibolis antarctica. Lineage (NCBI taxonomy): Eukaryota > Viridiplantae > Streptophyta > Magnoliopsida > Alismatales > Cymodoceaceae > Amphibolis > Amphibolis antarctica. Next base: position 63,994 of record JAMKPZ010001226.1, read on the forward strand.
CTGTAATATCACTGTCGCCACTACCACTACCCAAGCTCATCTCTTCCATGGACTAAATTGGGGAGTTTGGTGGTGCAAGGTGGTCTTTAACCAAAATGTTTGGATAATCTATTAGACTAACTTTCTATTCATATTTAGGGGATATCACAGCAACCATGGGTTATGCTACTTGTTCATGCAGTCTGTTGGCTTATTTGCTAAACACCAATAAGGTTGTTTTCAATGGTGCAACTTGAGAAGAGATCGATTTCTTCAACCAAGCTGCTGGGCTATTCTGTTTTTAGGAGGCTGCTTCTCTTGTTGATCAACATGTAACCTTGTTCTCCTTTTATGCTGGATGACCTTCTTGGTCAATCTTCTTTTGGATGAAACTTATTCCTTTCAATGAAATTCACACTATTTTTGGTCAAAAAAGTATTGCTACATTTGATTATATTTTGTGTTTATATTTCTTTTACTTATCCTTCTTTCACGTAATCAGGTCTTTGGGGGTAATGATTCTGAAGTTGAGAACCTTGGAAAGAATCAAGCTTTTGTGGCTAAGGTGGAGTCATTTGGAGGGCCCGACCTTCAATATATTGATCATGCTAATCTAATAAGAAAACATGAAAGCAAGATATTTCCGGAAAGCAAAGTCTCTAATGGTTCTCCAGCACATGATATCCCTCTATCTATGGGAGATATTCTCTCTTCAGTGGAATCTCGAATCAATTTTCAGGCTCCTGGAATGGAGTTTAAGTCACCTACCAAGTTGAATGGGAAGGCCTTTCAGACAAAGCGTTCAAGTTTTTGGGAACGCAACAGTGTATGCTTCCTTTTGTATTCTTCGAGAATTTTGTACCTAGCAGTCCGAATTTTAAGAAATAATTATTTACTAAACTAGATCTATGCTTCATTTTTATCTCAACTTTGTTCCTACTTTTATGCATTCATGCATTGTTCAAAAAATCAGAAAAGGCTACCATTTAAATGCTGTTGAAACACTTTTAGTGCAATCCCTTTTGTTTCTTGAAAAACAGGGAAAACACTTTAAAAATGGTCATTCTTTTCTTTTAAACAGAATATTTTCTTTTTAAGGAAAATATCCATTTCCCTTAGTTGGCTAGTTTGTATTTTCTAAATTTTAGTTTTTAAGTTTTCATTTACATTAATTTACTATTTTAGTATTGTTTGAGTGATGTGCTAGTTTAATACCTTGTTTACAATTTTAATTATACTTATCTAGTTGTGTTTTTCAATTTAAGTTGTTCTTCTGTGATTGCTGCAAATTCAAAATGTATATTTCATGTAGTTGAAGTATAAGTTGTTTGAAATGGGTATTAAGCAATGGAACATGTGTTCAAACACTTCCAACATTATGATGCATTAGAGATTTTGAGGTCGTACATGATAGTGGATTCAATTCAAACAAAATCATGTATTGTCAGATAAGATTGTGTAATAGAAAATAGTGTTGATTTATCCCAACATGCACCAGGACATTCAGAAGTTGGTTGTCATTTTATTTGGTAGTTGAGCTGATGTTTCTGCTTCCGTCAGTCTAAAGTCTGAACAATGTGTACATGCTTGTCGTATTTAATGTAGTCTGGACCTATGCACATTTTGAAATACATGTATAAAATAAGCCTGAGGGGAGGATTGCATACAAATAAATTAAAGCAAAGTAAGGGATAGCAGATTCTCTTTGACTATCTAAAATGAAGGTATTTGTGCAGATTTTTGCAATGGGGTATTTATAATTTTGTACACATTTGACAAAAGTAAGGAAAAGTGAATTATCTTGCTTTTAAAATGACGTTTAATTGTGAAAATCAATTTTTTTTTTACCTTTTTAAATTATCCATGGGAATTGAATAGAATTCCACTTGATCTCTGGTTAAGATGTTAATATGCTTGTTCATTTTAGTATTCTTTATGAATCAATTACTTCTAAGTCACCATTATTAATTGTGAAGACAATAAATGGTGAAAGAGTTAAATTAATTTATTAACAAAGAAAATACCTCTATATATAGAGGTTACATGAAAGACATCATTACATGTCAAGTATATCCTAATCCTAAGTTCCATTTAAGGATCTATTTATTCATATACTCTAATATTCTCTCATAAGCTGTGCGTTTAAAATGTCTTGCCTGTAGCACACTCAAATATAATAATATACAATGAAATAAATACGGACAATCATAGTAGACACTGTACAATTAAGAATTGTAATAGTTACTGTAGTGGAAGTCGCAGCAATCAGTAGGTAGTATGGATATGGAAGTAGGAAAAGTGGTCAATTTCTATGACCGTACTTCAGGTAGACATGAACACCAGTCAATGAGCCCTAACACTCAGATTGTTGATTTTAAACTTTCAACAAAAATTTGCACCTGCAAATGCCGAAAGAAACTTGCAAATTGAATTCTCACAAGTACTTGTACAACTACTTTCAAATCTTCCAAAAGTAGTTATGGAGTAATCTTGCTTAGTTTTGAGACTTAGCTCATGGAGTATGTACAAATGTACAATCTTGGTGTTTTCCTGTTGCTGATAACTTATGAAATCTGCAATTGTTTTCCTTGCGCATGATATACCTTTCAGGCTGTATGCAATACATTTATGTGCCATAGTGATATCAAGGCTTGTGTTCGTTCTTTTTCACTCTCATTCCTGTCTGGTACAATGTACTACTATCTAATTTCGTGTAACATTAATTGTACGTAGTGACTATGTGGCTAGAGGTTATATTTCTAGTGCTATGCAAATTTGTTTCTTGCTTTCTAGCACTAAAATATGTACTGAGTAAATTAGTTAGGATGTTAAAGTCTACCTGAGTATCAATCTCAATTGCCAAATAATTAATGGAATTCTTGATATCTTTTAGTGTTATTTTCATTCTCTCTATTTTTATTAGATTTTATGCTATTTATATTCAAAGAGAAATTTTATCCATTGTAGGCAAGAAAGAATCTTGATGTGGGGTCAGCTGATTCTTCTGGTGAAGAAGAGTAAGTTTTTTTATTCATTTGTTGTTCACATATCCCTTTACAAGATTCTCAAATCCTCAAGTTTTGAACATCTTACACACGGTAGATATAGTTGTAAATGTGGTGATGTTGATTACTGTGATATTTCTAAATTTCTGCCTTTTCTTTTGGCATGATCCGAGTCATGTAGATCGTACTTTGAAATATAGCTTCTGATTGATGGGCTCTATCAATTTAAATTCTTGATAACTCTACAAAGAATATAATGAAATCTTGCAACAAGATGAAACCATAGAAAAATTAAGAGCACACAAATTGAGTGAATCGCACATGCCCAACGAAATTTCAAAAAGGGAAAATTTTGAAAAGTTATTACCAATGCAGGGTTTGGAAGGAAAATAAAATGTTTGTTATAATATTTATTTCTTTTGCATATGTATTGCCCTTTTTATGGGATTCTGGATTGTAGGGAATAAAATTGGGTAATTAATTCATTTTCATGTTCTTTTGCTAGTAATATGTCGGTATTACACAATTTTTCTCTGAAAATTTAACGATTTCATTGCTATTTACTTGGCATTCACTATAAGTAAATGGTTTCTTATCAATCACAACGAATATTTGTCATATTAGCGCAGTTTAAATGTTTTTATAACTTATGAAAAATGGACGAACGACATTACAATGATTTCTAGGATGCCTAAATTAGGTAGTAGATTTTTATGGGAATCGTGTTTATGACAGAAAATCTTAATTGATCAACTTAGAAAATCTGATAGATTGGTCCTTACAACATATTGAAGGTGTAATAAAAATAAGAAAAGTAAAAGTTTTACCTTGAAGTGTTGATGTTGTTAAATAGTGGAAACAAATACTTTAGACAAAGGTTTTCGAGGGATCCTAAAACAAAGAATTAGTCATAAAAAAATTAATAAAATTCACATATGAAATATGGAATTTTGGTCAAAAAAAATTGGGAGGCAACCATGACTTGGACAATGTCCCTCTTCGAACTGTCTTGGGATTTTGTACGCTATGACAAATCTACATTGAATTTGAAAGGTCATCAAATCCATCGAAATTCCTTTCAACCACATAGCACATGTTAAAGTAATGAGAGGTGGGAATTTGTCTTCAAATCGAATGCCTATAGGTGTAGGTTATGGATAATTTGAATTTAATGTTGAATAAATTTAATTAAGGACATTTGTTTGCTTCCCTTTTGGAGGAGTCAGTTTCAAAATCTTAGTTGCTTTTACTTTGGAATCTTGGACCTATGTTTGTAGTTTTTTCTAAGGATTATTTTTGTGATCTAGAAGAGATTTTGTATGGTAATTCTCTATTTGATTCATTGTAGTTAAATATTTGTTTCCAAACTCTCCCTTCGTTCATCTAGTGTGACATAATATGGATGGAGTCTTATAAATATCTACCTTTGTATAATTCTTTGGGAGATTTTCTATTTTCTTAATTGGTTTTTTGGTCCCGTAGAAAGTCAGTCTCTTTTTTAGTAGAACAAGATAATCTTAGAAGACTCACTCTTATCAATCACCCTAGTCAAATTCAGGGATAGCTGTGAGCTATTTGAATCAGATTTCAGTATAAACATTATATGTCTCAAGGAATACTTTAGCATAGATAAATATCGTTTAAGAAAAGATTTCAATTCTGAAATGAATAAATGAAAGAATGGTTTTTCCTTTTTGTAGAAGGCTTATAGAAGAAATGAATTCACCTCATGAAGGTTACTTTTAAATTTAACATCTGAAACTGTTCCTACATCAGAACATACATATTACATGACACTCCGAGATTCTTGTAGTATCAGAGGACACTTTTTAATCCTCAATTCATACATTTACCCAAACTCTTCCCTGATGTCCTTTATCATTCAACCATTTAGCTCAAACAATCAGTATCCCACCCACCTCTAGAACTCTTCCACACCCTTGAAGACACATGTTCTAAAAATCACTGTTATAAAGTTGAATTTGGATGGTTGATATGATTTGCATCTCAATGGCAACCTCTTATCATACTCATCATGTCATATTGCTGATTGCCATAATAATAAGTAACAAGATTTCTTATCAAAGTACATGAAGAGATATAATTCCATCATGGTCTACATTGTATACCTTTAAAAAGAATGAAAATCAATGAGAAATTGTATGTGGGGAGGAAAGTTCAATATCAAAAATTGGTGGAATAATCATTAATTTGAGACGACCCTTTCAAAGTAGATTGAACATCTTTTAGACTTGTGGAGAAATTTCATCCTCAAGAATTTCTTAGATGAGATATTTGTCTCTGAGAAAAAAGGCTGGATGCTATGGACCGACTATCTGCGTAATGGGCATCTAACTCACACTTTAGAAATAATCCACAATCTTTTGAATGCCTTTACCTGGTTATTTGTTGGCATACGGACTAATCTACATGCGGAAGAAAGAGAACAGTATTGGTGTACTGGGGTACTCAAGATATGTATGGTTAGTAGCCATGTGTGTTTGTTTTCATTTCTTTTAGATGTTTCTGGGCTATCTCAAACCAATCTCTGTTTGCAAAAAAGAATGTCAGAATAGGACCACTATTTTTATGTAAAGTATATAGTGCATTATTTCCTATTTGTGTTGAGTATTATTTTTTCTGTATTAAATTGGCTTCGTAATTATTAAATTAATTTTCTTGATTAGTGTGAGAATACCTGAGTTATATCGACTTAAAGATTTATTAGCTATTGGGATTCCTTATTGCTTTTTCTTTTTTACAACATATACTTATGCCATTACATCTGTTCTTGCAAAAATTAGGCTTGCCATTCAGAGACTGGAGATTGCAAAAAGTGACCTCCGTAATCGGATAGCAAAGGAGGTAAGTTCAAGCTTTCCCCCAAAATTAAACTTATGTTTTTATTTTTCTGTTTTACATTTCGTTATTCTCAGCTAAATAATTTTTTAGGCTAAAGGAAATTCCATTCTTCAAGCAAGTCTAGAGAGAAGGAAGCAAGCCCTGCATGAGCGTAGATTGGCACTGGAGCAAGATGTACTTCCTCATATTTTGTAGTGTTGCTAATATTACATTTTTCAGTCTTCTTGATTTTGATCATAAAGGATTATTTAATATTTTTTCTACTTATTGTTTAATAGTAATTCTAAAACAAGGAATTTAAATTCTGGTATATACTTGGTGAATTTGTCAAATGAAAGATCTCAAGCTTAGGTAAAGGACGATTGAGTTTAGGTTTCATTGACTTCTAAAAACTCACCAAATTCAATATGAAGTGAATCTTACAGATAAACAGTTGGGATGATATTCTGTTAGCAACATATTATGTTTGACATCAGTTGCAATCAAAAATGTTTAGAGGGAAGTGGTACACCCTCCAGTGTAATTTTTTTAAGGAAGTGAAGTAAGGATGTTCCCATACTAAAGTTATTCTAGCAATATGACGTATATGAATCTTTATAGGTAAGGGTATGAAAAAAGTTGATTAAATGAAATTAGTATAATGAATTTCAATTGAGTAAAAGGGTGAGAAGAAAATCTAATTTAATTTATTGTTAATAAATGTGGTGTATGCTTTTGGGATAAGGTTATTAGATGGAGAAACCACTAGGTGAGGGTGAATTGGTGGAGTGGAGAGGTTGTCAGAGGAGTGTCAAGGGTGAAATGGCTACAGAGGAGTGTCAAGGGTGAAATGGCGACTTAGGAGTGGTGTTGACTCGTTTAGGGAGGTAGATGTTGGTTCGAGGTTAGGAAGATTGACAGGTAACTGATGATGGAAAGCTAACCTATACCTAAGGTGCCTGGGTTTTCGGCATCATGCTGATTCATGCAGAGATAGCATCATCTGTAGAATCTACCTTAGATTTGTGGCATTTGACTTTTGCTTGTGCTTTATTCACTAGGACTGCATGAGTTGTCAATTTGAGGAGAGGATCATTGACTGCAAGGGGGGATGCTGGAGTCCCCTCATGTTAAAGCTTGTTAGAGCTTGGAGTTTGCTATTCCAGGGAGTTGTTGCATTGATGCCATACCTGTAGGGCGTCAGGAGGTTTAGGGAAGAAGAATATTGAAGATTGGCTTCAGAGCTGGGGAGATGGGGTTTGTTGGTGGGTGTGTCAGTTGTTTTATGGGGGCTTCTTTGTGCGTTTTCATGACACTCTTTGGAGAGAGCAACCCTTGTTGGATGGGGCAACTAAGGTGGACAGATTTGAATTGGATGGAGAGGATGGTAGATGAGGGTCTCCACTTTCATCACCATGCCAGGACCATTGGTTTGGATTCATCTTAGGGCATTCCCTTAGGTTTGTGGAACAACTCCGTTTTCATTCAAGTGGTTAGTTGTTTTGGGAAGTTGGTGGAGGTGAGTAGATTGATGGCTTAGTGATTACAGCTGGAGGGCAATGGCGAGGGTGGAGCTTTATAGGTTGCTGGGTTGTATTCCTTTGATGGTGGGGTTGGTGGTGGGGAGGAGCAATATTGGGTGGGCATCTTTGTGCCAGGAAGGGATGCTGAGGAGAGGGTGGTGGAGATGGTTAAGTGGAGTATAAAGATGGTGGGAGGGGGTGTGCAAGTTTATTGGAGGAGTGGTTGTAAGTGTTTAGGGAGGAAGATGGTTTGTAGTTGTAGAACTGGTATTTCAAGAGGTTGCTGATGGTGGTTGTCGGTGCTCCTGCAACGATTGCAGATGCTTTGATAGTGGTTGCAGATGCTCCAGAGGTGGGTCTTGCTACAGCTTCTACAGATGCTGAATGAGTGATTTGTGGTGGGCTTTGAATGGATGTCGTTATTGGGGGTTTTAATGGGGCAATTAACGGGTTTATTGGGGTAAAGGACTTGGTATTTCCTGAATATGGTAAGATTTAGAATACTCTAAATCCGTAAGGCAAATGAGTTTTTGCTATTTTGTGTACTTGGCCAGTGAACAAACACTCAAGCAGACATTTTTGTAAATTGTAATTATCCATATTTTATTCTTCCTTAATATGTTCATTCCTACATCTTTTTGAATTTCCTTGAATTAAGAAAATTCTTAGTGAAATACCTTGGTGTATGCTATTTATTGATGAAAGTAAGTTAGAAATTAGTTTTAAATTAATCTTTGAGGGATACTTTAGAGTCCAAAGGATTTATAGATTGAATAGGACAAAATTTGAATATATGAAACATAGATTCGATGAAAATAGGAATAATAATGAAAGTATATACTTAGATAGCCATGAGATTTATAAAAGTATGACTTTTAAACAGTTATGATCTATAATAGGCGTGAGAATTAAAGAGAAAATTGCATATTTATTGTCGTTAGTGTCTAAACACATGGAGTACAATTATGTATTTGGTTATTTGGTAATTGATCCGGTAAATGGATATCTATATAACCAAGTAACCTAGACATAAGAGAAAAACATGTTTACACTCCCTCAAGTTGGAACATATATATCTATCATGGTTCTCAACCCTTTTGGTGAAAATATCAGCAGTTTGCTTCAAAGATGGTGTTTAAGGAGTAAAGTCCTTGTAGCATTAGATCATGTATATAGTGATAGTCCATTTTAATGTGCTTCATGCATTTGTGAAAGGTTGGATTGCTAGCTACAAATATCATTGTTTGATCATCACAATGCATTTGCATAAGACCTTGAGTAGTGATTTTAAGCTCTCCAAGTAAATTCTTGTGCCATGTCATCTCACTTGCAATTTGAGCCATCAATTGGTACTTTGCTTTAATACTAGATTTTGATACAACATTTTGTCTCTCTTACTTCGTCATGTGACTAAGTTTCCACTGATGTAAGTGCAAAAATTTGAGGTTGACTTCTGATCTCCCTTTTCTCCTACATAGCCTGAGTCAGAATAGGATTTGATTTGAGAGTGCCCATGCTTTTGGCATATTAGCCCATTTCTAGGGGCATTTTTTAACATGAGCAAGAACTCAAAATGCTCATTGTCAGTAAAATTTTGTAGGCTCCTGCATAAATTTGCTGAGTAGACCAATAACATAGGCAATGTGTAGTCACTATAAGATAAATTAACTTCCCAACTAGTGTTTGATATTGGCTGGGATTCTTTAGCCTCTTAGTGAAACTATTCCAAAAGGGTGGATTGTACTCAACAAGTGTACTTTTAGGCTTGCAATCCAAGATACTAGTATCTTACAATAAATCTAATGGATACTTCCTTTAGCAGAGAACTATTTCTCCTAAAGCATAGGCAAACTGTATCTCCAAGAAATACTTGGGCTTTCTTATATCCTTTGCAAAGAAAACAATTCCAAGATAGTTCTTGGTGTGTTGAATTGCCTTAACATCATCACTTGCCAATAGAATATCATCTACATGAACTACTAATATGACACAACCCTTTGCTGCCTTCTTATTGAACATAGAATGATCTACAACACACTGCTTGAAGTTGTCATTACTTGTGATAGTGTTGAATTTTTCAAACTAGGTATGAGGACTTTGCTTTAGACCATAGATGACTTTTTTAAGTTTGCAAACCAACTTTTCCTCTTGAACAACATATCATGAAAACCTATTTTTGTAGATCACCATATAGAAAGACATTCTTCACGTTAAGCTAGTGTAACACCCAAGAATGATTTACCATCAATGATAGAATGACTCTAATAGAGTTAATGTAAGTTATTGGAGAAAAGGTTTACAACATTGCTTACTCCATAAGTTTGAGTGAAATCATGAAGAACAAGATAGACCTTGTATCTATCGACCGACCCATGAGGTTTGCGTTTGATAGTGAAGACCCAATTGCAAGTGAACCTAGCTACAAGCCATTACATTGGCATTAGTAGGGCAAGGAATCAAATCCTACGTGCCACATTCACATAAGGCTTCCACTTCATCATTTATAGTTGCTTTCCAATGTGGTAGTTGTGATGCCTCTCATTCCTAGGAATAGACTTAGCAAAAGGGACAAAGCAAAGGCATGATATGTAAGATCATGGTGTACATATGAAACAAAATTGGTGATGTGATGAGATGTGCAAAGATCATTTATCTTTTCTTAGGGAAATGGGAAGCTCGAGATTTGTAGCAGATAAAAGATCTATTGGATTTGTAGATGAGATTGCAACTAGTTTAGCCTCGGGAGGTGGTGGTAGTGGTGTTGCCTTGACTCAAAAAGGGAGTTGAGTGGACTTCACTTTCAATAATATCTTGAATGGGCACTAACGTTGGTAAGGGAAGTGACTCATGCACTTAACAACTTCAAAGAAATATGGAGTAGACTCAAAAAAGGTAAAATTAGTAGAGACATAATATTTTTGAGTGAGAGGATGAAAGCAATGATACCTCTTTTGAGTATGAGGGTAGCCCACAAAGAGACACTTAAGAACTCTAAGGGACAACTTATCTAGACCTGGTGATAAATTCTAAACAAAGACAACATATCCAAACACTTTTGAGTACAAGAGTGGACTCAAAAAAGGTAACATCAATAGAGACTATTTTTGAGAGAAATGATGAAAACAATAGTATCCCTTTTGAGAGTAGCTGATAAAGGCACACTTTAGAGCTTCAAGGGACAACTTGTTTAGACTTGGAGATAAATTTTGAATAAAGGCAACACATCCAAACACTTTTGGTTGAATAGGAAAATGTTCTAGATTAGGATTGAGTCTAAACAAGTGAACCTCACCACCCAGAGGGGTAGAAGGCATGTGATTGATAAGGTATGTATGTTGCAATGAGGATTGGATTTACCCAAAGGAATTTTGGAACTTCTATTTGCACCATCAAGGTCTTAGCAACATCAAAGATGTGACAATGCTTTCTCTCATCTACCCTATTTTGTGGAATAGCATGAGAGTAAGTGGTTTGATGAATAACTTTCAAGGAAGCATGATAATTTGCAAAATCATGGCTCTATTAAAATCAAGAGTATTGTTAGTGCACAAACATTTTGATGTAAGAGAAAATTGAGTTTTTATCTTAGCAAAAAAAAAACTTGACAACATCCAACACTTTTTAAGGATCTTTTAACAAATAAAGCTAGCATATATAGGTGTAATCGTTAACAAACATAATGTAATAACGATAGCTAGACACAAACATTATACAACTTGGAACCCAAATATCATAATGAATAATATCAAAAAGACTTTTACTAGATGCTAACTGAAGCTAATGGAAAGTAGAATGGTGATGCTTTCCCAACTAATACAATTCACATGTAAACAGAGAAATGGAGGTCCAAGGGAGGGTCTATTGTAGCTATTGATGAGATAATATCTAAGATGATAATGTCACTGAAGAGATGACCTAGAGACAGTCAACAAGACCGCCAATTCATGCGGAACTTTATCACTAACCAACCTATAAACAACATCACCTTGTCTATAGCTTAAGTCAATTCTCGTCTTTGCATGTAGATCTTGAAAGGTGCAATGGTAAGGGAGAGGACAGTTGAGTTTGACAGGCAACATTGGTGAAAGGTTAGCAGCTAAGGGTGATAACTCTTGGACTAGATACTTAGGTGCCACTCACCATATGTCAAGACCTATTCATCCGCTTATATAACCTTTTAGACATCACTTGTGTCATTATTGCAGATGGACAGTCATGTTTTGTGTGTGGTGAAAGCTTGATCTAAGCCTCCCCTCGGATCCAACTTGACAAAATCCTTTATGTTCCAAACTTTCTCGTTAATTTAGTCTCTGTTAGTGCTACAAGTACCCAATTGTCTTGCTCTGATATCATGTATGAATTAAGGAGAAAATTGCAGATTAATTGTCATTTCTATCTAAACACGAGTACAATTATATATATATGGTTATCTAGTGATGGATTCAGTAAATGGATATCCATATAACCAAGTAATCTAGACATGAAGGAAAAGCATATGCACTATAGGTAACAGTGGTAAAATTATAAATGATGTTATTCATAGGATTATATTGGGATGAATGAAGTAGATGATTTTAGAGTGTTATGCAATCAGATGATGCCCTTAAACTTTGAAGGAAAACTCTATAAAATTGTTATTCCTTTAGTTATACTTATGGTTCAAAACGCTGGATTTTAAAGCTTGACTATATGTAAAAAATTAGTATTGCTTAGATGTGTTTGCTTAAATGGATGAATGATAATACTATAATTAAGAATATACGAGGAGTTGCACCAATTGATGATAAGATAAGAGAATGAACTCAGGTGAGAATAATTAGGGTGGAGATGCTCATATCCTTAGGAGAACATGGAATGCCAACTCGGAGAAAAAAATTAATTCGCATAGAAGAAATTAAAAGAAATAGAGGAAGACCCAAGGATTATGGCTAGGATTGTTGTAACATGTTCATTCTCTGGTTGTTTTTGTTATTCATGGAAACATTTCGTTTCCTATTTTCTTTTATCAAGTTATTGTTCACCTTTAGCGGCACTCTTTTTGTATTCATAATTTGTAGTATGTTATGTACCTTTTCAACAGTCAAAAAGTAAATGTAATTGATGGTTCCTGCCAATTTTTTTTGCTTCTTTTCAATTCATTTGAGTTTTGGTTATACAATGGGTACACTTTTGCCTCATATTTTGATTTTTTCATATCATGATTGATTGATTATTTGATTCTAGCCTATAGTTTTGATGATTCAACACAATGTGGAGTGAAGGGGCAGTTGGTTAATGAGTTCAATTGTTCGCTTGGATTGGTTGGACTAGTGATGTCAACACGACATCATGAATAATAATCAAGTAATTTAATATTTCAAATATAATAAAAACCTAAAATTTCAGGAAAAGTCTTACATAACCCAGGAAAATCAATAACAAAAATGGAATAACACATTTAAATTACACCAATTTAATAAATTTAGATTTCTTTACCTAATAAATAATGCAAGAAAAGCGTTTAATGATTTCCTCAATATTTTTATTTGTTTCCGTTTTTAAAATTTTGCAAGGTTCTGAAATAAATTTTGAATGGTGTATTCCATTGAATTTGGTTTAGGAATAATATGTAAAATGGTATCATATTTTAGTGAACAACTTTTAAAACATTAAAATCAATATTCCAGCAAACCAGGTCAAACACTAAAATGGTTGGATTGGACCTGTTGAGATGATTTGGTAAACTTGTCAGTTCCTGGTCCAACCAATTGGACCAGATGGTCCAGTCTGGTTTTTAAAACCGTGATCCAACATGAATGTAGAATTTATCTGGGCGACCTGACTCTATTATGGAGACCTCATCATGAAATCATAATCATATAGATTTTTGCATTAAATTAGGAAAAATACTCAAGTTCTCATGATTCTAATGAAGTTCATGCTTGAGTTCTCAAAGCTACCTAAAACACCCCCTTATCATTGGCTTGGTTGTGATATGAATACACTTGCGTGTGGCAGAAGTACTCCAGTAACGTGGGTGATAATCTTCTATATGAGAATCATTTGATTTTTTTTCCTTTGTAATTGTTGGCAACTTCATAAGTGGTGCTCTTATGCTTACAATTTCTTTTTCAATGGGTAAAATCTTATATATGACATGTCTGAATGTCTTGTAGGTTACAAGGCTACAAGAGCAACTGCAGGCTGAAAGAGATCTTAGAGCTGCTTTAGAAGTTGGGCTTAGCATGTCTTCATTACAGTTATCTAGCTCACGTAGTATGGACTCTAAGGTTGTTATGTTCATCTGTTGCTCACACTTCTTATATAATTAATTGCATTTGTAGCTAGCCTAAGTTATATCCCATTTTATCTAAAGACAAAAGCAGAGTTAGAAGAGATTGCTCTTGCTGAAGCTGATGTTGCAAGACTAAAGCAGAAGGTTGCAGAGCTTCATCTCCAACTAAATCAGCAGCGGTTGCATCACTATGGTTCTCTCTCTGAAGCTTGCAATCGTTTTCAGAATGTTCAAAATCCTAACACACAGCAGTACGCTTGTCTACTCATCCTTAATTCATTTTTTCACTTTAACTAATATAATTTTTGTTGTAACAGTAACACAGTGTCATCAGATATTGTCATGCCTTATCTGATGCTGGTCAGGTGGTTTTTTGTTTAAGTGGATGTTCAAAGGATAGGTTACTTGTATTTTATTTATTACTTCATAAATATTACCGGGCAATAAAAACGTTGTCTGTCTTTGAGTTAAGAATCCTTGAGGTTGAGTGGGTGGTGAACCATCTGAAGACTTTTGGGGGGATCTCATTGGAAGTGTTGGCATCCTTGGGAAAAAGATTGGAAGGGAAGGATCAGACAATGGTCACTAGATTTTCCTCACAAATAGGCAAAAATGATTCACTTTGGTTCGATCTTCATGGTTCTACTCCTTAACTTGACACATGCTGTGGTTGGGAGTTCCATGTGACGAGCTTCCTCTTCTCTTGCCAATTGGTTAAAAGAAAATCTATGGTTGGATGTGGTTGTAACTGCTGCTTATTTGGTTAACCTCATTCCATCTTCACTGTTAAAGGGGAGAAACTCCCTTGAGGCATCTCTCTCCCAATACAAAGTTATGCCTTATCTCCCTTGTGGTGTTTGGTTGTATCACCTTTATTCACGGCTTGATTGAAAGTTTTGACAAACTTGCTCAAGGTCTATTAAATGTGTCTTTCTCAAGTATTCTCAAAGTTAGAAAGGTTATCAATGCTATCATCTGCCTACATGTAAGTGCTTTGTGTTGGATGATTTCACCTTTTTTGAGTTTGTTTGTCTTTTCTCCTCAGGATCCTACTTTAGATAATGGACTTGTTCCTTTACTTGTGTCGATTGACATGCCTACCATAGATAGGAACTTTGTGTCACGTGAGGAGACAATCTCACCTCTCTTACAAGTCTATTGTTGAAGACCAGAGGTACATTAAGAGCCACCATCTTCTCTTACTAACACAGGTCCTCCTGATGAACTTAAACTTGATTTAAGTTCCTTTAATTCACTTGAGCCCTTTAAGCTTCCTATTGCACTTCAGAAAGCTAGACACACTTGTACTGTTCATCCCATCTCTAGTTTCATTTCATACCATCGTTTAGATTCCACTTTTGCAACTTTTCTTTATTGCTTTCCTTTGAGTCTATTCCTGGGAATCACATTGAAGCTTTTACGTATACCTCACTAGAAGGCTGCTATGGATGTAAAGATCTCCACTCTTCATGCATGTGGCAGTGGGATCTTGTTCCTCGACCTGCAAATGCCTAGGTAGTCGGTTCTCGTTGGGTGTATACTATAAAGCATCATTCAAATGGCACTATTGATCGCTACAATGCCTGTTTGGTGGCTAGGGGCTTTGGTCGTGTTTATGATGTTGATTATGTTGAATCTTTTTCTCCAATTGCTCGACTAAATTCTATTAAGATTCATTTTATAGTTGCCATTAATCATAATTGAGAAATGCACCAACTACATGTCAAAAATGATTTTTTGTATGGTGACTTGTAAGAGTGTGTTATCATAAAACAACCTTCTAGGTACGTTGCTCAGGGGAGGATACTGTGGTGTGCCATGTCAAGAATGCTATTTACGAACTGAAGTATAGCTCGAGAGTTTTGTTTATTAAATTTGGTAATATTGTCATACAAGGAGGCTTTAAACGATGTGCAGTAGATCACTTTGTTTTTTAAAAAATTACTCAAGTTGGGATAGTTATTATTGCTGTGTATGTTGATATTTTTGTAACAGAAAGTGATCCCAATGGCATAGCGAAAGCAAAAGAATATTTTAGAACTTATTTTATTACCATGGATTTTGGAAAACTGTGGTATTTATCAGGAATTGTATTTCCCTATTCCAAAGGAAAAATGCTCTTGACTCGGAAATTATGTTTTAGAAATTTTGTAGGAAACTGAACTCTTGGGGTGTAAGTCTGAAAATACTCCAATAGAACAAAGTCCTTAATTCTGGGCTAGTGACACTACATTGTTGGAAGATCTCAAAAGGTACAAAAGACTTGTTGGAAAGCTTATATATTCAACGGTGACTCAACCAGATATTGCCTATTTTATAGGAATTTTATCTCAATTTATGCATGTGCCTGGAACTGTCCATTGGGAAAGGAGCTTTAAAGTTGTTGCCATAATCAAGAAAACTCTAGGCAATGGTATCATCTATGCTAGGCATGGTCATCTTGAAGTTGAGGCATATACCGACTTAGGTTATGCTAAAGATCAAGGAGATCTCTTGGATATTGTAAGAATGTAGGAGGGAACTTGGTAACATGAAGAAGTAAAAAAGTAAAATGTGGTGTCTAAGTTTAGTACTGAAGCAGAATATAAATTTGCTTCAAACAACAAGTGAATTGATGTGGATAATAAATTTCTTGATAGGGTTGAAGTTGAAGTATGAGTTCTTATGAAAATACACTATGATAATTAAGCTACCATATACATTGCTCAGAATCTAACATTTCATGAGACAGCATATCAAAATAGATTACCACTATGTTTGAAACTTGGTGATTAGTGGAGTTATTTCCACCCCTTACACTAGATCTTTAGAAGAGATTGTTGATATTTTTACCAAGGGTTTCAATGTAAAAACCTTTGAGAATTTATGCAGCAAGCTAGGCTTGGTTGATATATTTGTTCCAACTTAAGGGGGAGTATGAGAACTTATGTAAGGGGTAGTTTTGTCCTAAGGGTAGTTTAGTCATTTTGTTATTTGATATAACCTAAAACTAGGGTTTTGTACTGATAACTTTCTCTCATCAAGGATTACTGAAAGTGTTTTTCTTCACTACGATCTGTCTCCTTTTCTTTCTCTGCCATCTTCCTCTCTTCTTTGAATTGAATTTAACAAGTTGTTGAGTTGTTTGCTTGATGGTATTTGAATTTTGCTCAATTATTATTTTGGTACTTCAAATTTTGAAGTACATCAGTTTGGCATCTTATAATTTCATTTTAGATCACTTGTGAACATTTGTGACTATATTGAAGTCAAAAGTGACTACGTTGAGTGAGGACTACGTTGAGTGAGCAAAAGTGATCCAAAATAAATGTGCAAGGTCAGAACTGATACACTTTATTTTAGATTTCCATAATGATAATTGTGCCAGATACCATTGCGTAAATAACTCCCAAGTTGTTTTATGTTGATTTTCTTGGGCATTGGCTATGTGGTTACACATATCTGAATCTAGTTTAACGATGATTTGTCATACAGTTACATCTTATTGATTGTCGAGAACTTTATTGAAATAAGGATCACAAATAGTCACGTCTAGTCTGATATATTTGGATATTTGTTGCTTACAAAAAGCAAAATGGAGCTGCATGGCTTGTTACTTCGTTGTGTTTATGCGTTGTGCAGGAAAGTTGTTCCACAAGATTTTGATACGACACATGCATTTTGTAATCAAGAAAAGAGGCAAAGAAGTGAGGCATGTCTTTTGAACTTTATAAGTTTGTTTTTATGTTAGAATCAATTTAGATTTTTTCTCATTATTGATTTGAAAATAGTTTTGTATATTGATAACATTTTTAAAATAGCGTTACAATCCTCTTTTGAGTAACTCAAGACAAATGCAACATAATTTCTTCGTTTTCTTTGGCAATCTATGTACTTGAGTCTGCATGTAATTGTAAATTAAATTCGGAACTGCGATGAAACAAATAAATATAATTGGCTGGGTAAAAGAAATGTGTTGAAAATGGGACGTTAGATTGAGTCAGACACGAGAATCACCACGTGTCAAAGTCAATTGATGTTAGAAGATTGTTACTTCCTACTGTATTCTGTGGTCATTAACAAGCTGGAGTGCAAAATTTATCCCCATTTTCATTTCAGTTAAACATATTGGAAATGCATGCAGGAAAGCTGTTCAGGATCTGATTGGAGAAATGGTAAGCCACAAGCATTGCCATCTGCTGCCGGCAAACAACTTTCACGTCAGCCTCCATTTGATTCTTCAAGTTTGAATGTTTCAAAAGGTTTCGAGGCATCTGCTAGCACTTCAGTTGACATTAATTCTTCATTGCCTTTTCCAGTGTCCAAAGATGCAGAGGTAAGATATGCCTGTTTTAACATAAATCATATAATCCATTGGGAAGTACAAGAATACCATTCAAATACAAATATACCATCGTAGATTTTAATTGTTCATATATTACACAAGTTCTGCTCTCTCTTTTTTTGACAAATATGCCATTGAAATAGATTCTAGGTTACGGAATTTCTGTTCGCTTTCAGCCTTCCTCCTATTATCTTCTCCCTCTAGTTTCAAAACCCTAAAGATCCTCCTATTTTCAATCTCCATCTTCATTTTGCTTTTCCTGGGTTGTTAATAGAGAGGATGAAGAGTTCAAGGACAAGTTCTTTTACAGTGCTTGGGGCGGTATTTTTTAACCTAACACAGTTTCTGCTTAATACGTTAAATAATAATGGAATAATTGTATCTAAGAATAGCATTCGATTGTTTAAATTTTATGATAGTAAATGCATACCATTGCCTGATTTGAATGGTATACTTGTGATTCCCCCCTATTGTTTGTTATGATTTTTTTTTTAATGAAAATTGGTCCCGCCTTTTAGGGGCTGGATAACCAGAAACAGATACCGGCCGTACCTTCCTCTGCACTTTTGGAGTTGACAACCCGCCTTGATTTCTTCAAGGAACGTAGATCTCAACTGATGGAACAACTACACAATCTTGACCTAAACCATGGTATGACAACTCAAGGGCTTGTATATAGACCATCACCTCCATGGGCAAGTCCTAGATAGAAATTTAAATCCTTCCTATGCTTGATGTAAATTCTCTTGTGGTAGTTATTTGTCGTGTTCCATCATTTTTTTTGGTAAACGTGACAGTGTATCATTGAAGTTGTTTTTCATTAAAGAAAATCTTGGTGAAGATGTCAAGACTGCGTTGAAGTTTTGGCATTCTGTATTTTCCGATCTAGTTTGCACTGTACACCAATAGTTTTTAAATAGCTTTATTAGAATTTCGTAGTTGTATGGTTTTTTGTTTCTTCCTGCGGTCTTAAATGTTGTTAGAATGTGGTCTCACCTCCATCAATTCCAAGTATAATAGTAATATTGAATGTTCTGCTTGGCATATAAAGTAAAGGATCAATTAGCTATCTGCAAAAGATAATTTCCTGGTTGTGGCAGGGTGTTTTGAGACAATGCTTACCGAGAACACGTCATAATGCATAAATACAAAGAATGCTATGTGATCTGTGAGTCTTCAGACCCAAAACTTGGATTTGTGAAGAATCTATAAATTACTTTTGCTTTTATGCTATGTGATCTGTATATGTAAATAAAGAAGGCGGGATCTGGTTTCCGACGTGGTATATTACGTGGTGAACGTGAATGCTCATCTTTTAAATAGATCATGTTCCATGGGCAGGGTTGCCGGCAAAATCATGCTATATCTCCATTTGTAGTTCTTCAGGTAACAAGTTTTTGGCATAAAGTTGAAGTATTGAAAAATGCATGGCTTAGATGAGAGGTAGGCCCTTTGGCAATCTGAAAAATCTGTTGTATTAAACTGTTAATATATCTACTCATTATTTACGAGAAGCTTGACTATGTGGTTGAGAATTTTTACGTCAGATATATGTAAAATTTTTAGACTAGATATTAATAGAATATATTAATCAATATTTAGTCCAAAAACTTTACACAAAGGCGTCACCTTGGACCAGCCGTTTTCTGAAAGGGGTGTTAGCCCTGTAGGCACCCACAGGTTTATTATTATTGTGGGTGTCTCTTATAAGATCATGGAATAGGTTTTATGTAGATGGGTGAGATCACACATTACAAAGTTACGTATGTGAGTGGTGTCTACGGTAAATAATGGTATTGCCATTTCATCGAACATGTCAAACACCAGTGTAAATGTTCTTATCGTCCAATAGGATAGACACACATATATAATACGTTGTCTTTTTTGATATGATAGATGATTCATATTGTAACCGTCGTCTTATATCTGACTCATTAATTACTCTCTAATCGACATAGGGTGTAATTAATCATTCCCATTCTCACATACAATTTACACTTAATTTTTAGGCTGAATTTGTCTTAGAGTTATTTAACTTACATTCAATTTTAATAACTTTGAAAAGTTAGAATTAAAAGTAGTAAAATAAATAAAGTTAGAGTTTATAGTAAAAATTTGAATATGAAAATTTATACAATAATAATAATATACAGTAATTTTTGAAAAGTTGAGTGTATGGTAAACCAAGTTACAACAAACGGAACCTTAACTGTATGCGGTAATGGTATAGATGATTGCTTTGCTACCGTGATGTACGTGGGAGGTGATCAAGATTTGTTATTGACATAAGTAGTTTCTGACGAGATACTGTGATGTACGTACATAACGCGCTCATGCATGCTCTATCCTACTCTTCCATCGATCTCACACCGTGCTTATTTATGGTTTTGTCGCACGCGGCCGCAGCGCTGGCGTGTGCTTTCGTCTCATCCGCGCCCGCCCTCGTCAGGCCTTGGACGTTGGCGCCCTTCCCAACCCACCCTTCATCCTGTTCTTGGTGCGACTGATGTAATCATCGATCCTGTCGTTGATGTTCCTCCTGGGCTTGCCGACCTCACCCGCCTCCGCCTCTTCCGCAAAGCTTCGATCGACCTTCTTACCCGCCTTGCTGCCGTCCTGGACCTGTCCTCCGGGCTTGGCGTGCGCCGTCGTTGTTTTCCTCTCGACCACGACCTTTGATCTGGGAGGCATCTTGCGTTTCTCTCGATCGTGCTGCTTTTCTGGGGATCCGGCCGTGGTGTCCGGCGGTGGCACTTTCTGGCGAAAAGTGAGGCGGCGAACGGTTGGGAAAGTGGAGTTTATGTTGAAGGCATGGAAGATCTTCTCGCAGACCCCCAAATCCTTTGACTGTTGTTGTTGTTGCTGCTGCTGCTGTTGCTTTTCCATCCGTGCTTGGGAGAGGAAGTGGTGGCTTGCAGGAAGCCAGATGAGAGCGAGATTATAAGAACGACAGCAGCTGCTGCAGCAGATGATAATGTCTTCCAAGAAACATTATTATATTCCTTGTAGTGGTGGTGCCTTTACTAATAATTGGAGTGTTAGATTCTCAACTAAATCATATTCTTCAAACAATAAAGTAATATTTTAATAATTAAAAGACTTTTCACTAAAATTTAAATTTTATGTACGTTAAAAGAAATAAATTTTTTTTAAAGAAATATTAAGAAATAAATTTTCTTTTAAGATTATTTGTGTATATTATGTAAATTTTGAAAAATTAATTTTAAAAAAATTATAAATATTTTATATTTTAATATTTCAAATATAATTTTATATTTTCTTTGTAAACATAAATTTAAGAAAGATCGAGAAAAATTAGACAAAATACATGAGGTTAAGAAATTATGATAAAATTTCTGTTTAGAATTTTCTCGACACAATAAGTAAAAAAATTATACTTCTTGATGAAAAAAATTAAATTTTTTTCAAAATTTTCAATATACATAAATACTTGAAATTTTTTATTTTTTTTTTCAATATTTTAAAAAAAACACAAACTCCCTTTATACAAAAACTTTGTTAAAATTATTCTAATATAATAATGATAAAAAAAGTGAATCATATTCTCCGTCTTGTCCACTGGATTAGCAATGTTTTCTTTAAACGATGCTGCTCTTCTTTTTCCTCTGGCGGGAATACAGATAACTATCAAGTTATTAGAATTGATTCTCTACGTACGTCTACGACCGATGTACACAATATAATTAATAATATGTCAAATATTTCGTTTTTTTTTTACTCTTAATTTTTAAAAATACTTTTACCTTTCTTTCGTTTACCTAAAAATATACGATAATATACATATTTTCTAATTTACTCTTTTATTATCAAAATTATTTTTCTATATTCTTTCATTTTAAAATCGTTTACCTAAAAATTATTTTTTACTCCTAAAAGTTAAGAATAATGAAAAAGAACGCTTCTAAACGAAAGGATACACAGGCAACGATGACTGTAAAGAAATTTATAACACAACAGTGGAGGCGGCCTGGGTTTAAAGTTATATTTATAGAATTTAGAAATGAAAATACCAATTGACATCATGCAGGCTAATTAACATCAAATTAAAACTAAGGATGTTCAAAACATCAATAAGTTTAAAATCAGGTCAGGCCTAATTTTGACCTCTCCATCACCAACTATATATCTTAGCAACATCACGATTAGGAAGATTAACTTTTCTACCCCCTTGTTAGTAACTAACTTGCATAAAAAATCTTTATTAATTATTTGTCATATGATCAGTAGTTTCTGTATCAATTATCCAAGTGTCATTAGTGACGTGATCATCTGTGGAAGAGGCCGAAGCAGTGCGAGGAAGGCTTTGAAAATGAAATTACGAGTACTTCTTGAATCGATCTACACCACTGCCACACCCATTTCCCAGACGTACGTAGCCTTCATCTTCATTGTCTGTGGTGTGACTCGCCCACTGATGGCACGAAGCGAGATTTATGTCTCCAATGAAGCGTCATGAAAACATTGTTCCTCCTCGGCTGAATGGTCTAAGTTAGACTGAAGTAAAAACATTGAGGATCGAGCACAACGATATATGCATGTCCTCGCTCGAAACCACCCTTCGATGCAATTGTAACATATATAACCCTTGCTGCTTCTCCATCTCCTCAGTAGATGGACGCCTGACAGAAAAGGCAACGACGGACCTTCGTATATATGGACATCCTAGCAATAGTGGCAAAGCTGGTTGCTCGCTTCTTGTCGTAAGTCATTTTGGTGTGTTTTGTCTGCACTTATTCTTAGCTTCTGAAATAGATTGAAATTTTTTTTAGAATTGTGTAAATAAATACATTATTTTTTATTAATGTATAAGTTTCAAAATTTTAATGTACTAACTCTAATGTAATTAATTTCTCATCTAACAAAGAAGTTACTTGTCTACAGCTTCTTAAAACGGAAACTGCTCCTTGAAGCCCAAGGGATACGATTAATATTGCCCTCCTTGTTATTTAATTTTTATTGAAAATTTCTAACAAACTTCTAAAATTTGTGTATGATTCGTTTTCCACCGTGAACATGATAATGTGATTTATAGATTTAGCATAATGTAGTTTTCAAAGTTGACAAATTTATGTGATATTGTATGTTAAAATTTAGCATCGGCAAAAAAAATTATAAAAAATAAATATTTTTAATGTTATAGAATCATAAAATTGAAATTTTATAAATACTTTTATTTATTTTTAAAAATATTTTTAATAAAACATATTCTTAAAATATTGTTAATAACATTATAAAAAAAACTATCATTTAAAGATAAAATTAGAATTTTCAAAAGTTTCGAAAAAATACTACTTCAGTAAATAAACATAACTTCTGAATTGCTATTCTTTCTTTTAAATATTACTGTTTCAAAGTGTTACTACGATATCTCTTCAAAAGTTAAAAAACTGTATTTTGAAATTTAAACTGACATATGGATATCTCTGATCTTTAGATCTTGAATGGTTTCCAAGTCGATGGCCTTTTGAAGAGAACGTGGCCTGAACGATCGTACCTCACACTGGAGTTGAGGTTTACGATCGCTCAAATACAAATTGAGCTACTGGTCATCGGGCAAAACACCAACCTTATTCACCAGGACCTTAATCTTCTACTCTGAAAGTAGAAAAAAGTATTCTTTAAGTAAATAATTTTGAAATAAGATCGAAGAAGAAGAAAAATAATTTTAATAATAATAAATATATATATATATATATAAATATCATCGTAAAAATAAAAATATTTCTTCAATCTTGACTTAATTTAGCCAAAACAACCAAAAGATCTTCACATTTCACGCCAAATCAAACTCCCAAGTCATGGTTGAACTCCCCCAACCCCACACAAGCCAAAATAAGAAATAGAAATTTAGAAAAAAGAAAATTAAGAAATTTTTATATTTTAACATTTTAAATGTAGTTTAACATTTTCTGTATAGTCACAAGTTTAACCATGGTTGGTGGAAGTTAAGCAAAACGTACAAGATCAGAGAGGTAAATTAGGATGAAATTTTTATTAATTACAAGAATTTTTCAAACCTAACAGATTGAAAATGATCGAAAAAGTTTATACTTACAG
>JAMKPZ010001227.1:0-40484 GCA_024699675.1 Amphibolis antarctica
AACCATACTTAGACGTATGGATCGGGCATGTAACCGGCCCGCCACCGGCAAACCGGTAAGAAAACCCAATTAACGGCACCCCGAAAACCAAACTTAGATGTATGGATCAGGCGTTTAACCGGCCCACCCCCGGCAAACCGGTAAGAAAACCCGGTTGCCGGCACACCGAAAACCATACTTAGACGTATGGATCGGGCTTGTAACCGGCCCGCCACCGGCAATCCGGTAAGAAAACCCAATTGCCGGCACCACGAAAACCACACTTAGACGTATGGATCGGGCGTTTAACCGGCTCGCCACTGGCAAACCGGTAAGAAAACCCGGTTGCCGGCACCACGAAAACCATACTTAGACGTATGGATCGGGTGTGTAACCAGCCTGCCACCGGCAAACCTGTAAGAAAACCCGGTTGCTGGCACCCCGAAAACAATACTTAGACGTATGAATCAGGCGTTTAACCGGCCCGCCACCAGCAAACTGGTAAGAAAACCTGGTTGCCGACACCCCGAAAACCATACTTAGACGTATGGATCAGGCGTTTAACAGGCCCGCCATCGGCAAAACGGTAACAAAAGTCGGTTGCTAGCACCCCGAAAACCATACTTAGATGTATGGATCGGGCATGTAACCGGCCCGCCACCGGCAAACCGGTAAGAAAACCCGGTTGCCGGCACCCCGAAAACCATACTTAGACGTATGGATCGGGCGTGTAACCAGCCCGCCACCGAAAACCTGTAAGAAAACCCGGTTGCCGGCACCCCGAAAACCATACTTAGACGTATGGATCGGGCGTTTAACCGGCCCACCACCGGCAAACCGGTAAGAAAACCTGGTTGTTGGCACCACGAAAACCATACTTAGACGTATGGATCAGGCGTTTAACCAGCCCGCCACCGGCAAATCGGTAAGAAAACCCGATTGCGGACACCCCGAAAACCGTACTTAGACATATGGATCAAACGTTTAACCGGCCCACCACCGGCAAACCGGTTAGAAAACCTAGTTGCCGGCCCCCCAAAAAGCATACTTAGACGTATGGATCGGGCGTTTAACCTGCCCACCACCAGCAAACCGGTAAGAAAACCCGGTTGTCGACACCACGAAACCCATACTTAGACGTACGGTTCGGGCGTGCAACCAGCCCCCCACCGGCAAACCTGTAAGAAAACCCAGTTGCTGGCACCCCGAAAACCTTACTTAGGCGTATGTATCGGGCGTTTAACATGCCTGCCACCGGCAAACCGGTAACAAAACCCGGTTGTCGGCACCCCGAAAACCATACTTAGATGTATGGATCGGGCGTTTAACCAGCACACCATCGGCAAACCGGTAAGAAAACCCAGTTGTGGACACCCCGAAAACCGTACTTAGACGTATGGATCAGACGTTTAACCGGCCCACCACCGGCAAACCGGATAGAAAACCTAGTTGCCGGCCCCCCAAAAAGCATACTTAGACGTATGGATCGAGCGTTTAACCTGCCCACCACCGGCAAACCAGTAAGGAAACCTGGTTGTCGACACAATGAAAACCATACTTAGACGTATGGATCGGGCGTGTAACCAGCCCGCCACCGGCAAACCTATAAGAAAACCCGGTTGCCGGCATCCCGAAAACCATACTTAAACGTATGGATCAGGCGTTTAACCGGCCCGCCACCGGCAAACCGGTAAGAAAACCACGTATGGATCGGGCGTTTAACTGGCCCGCCACCAACAAACTGGTAAGAAAACCCGGTTGCCAGCACCCGAAAAACCATACTTAGACGTATGGATCGGGCATTTAACCGGCCCACCACCGGCAAACCGGTAAGAAAACCTGGTTGCCGGCACCCCGAAAACCATACTTAGACGTATGGATCGGGCTTGTAACCGGCCCATCGCCGGCAATCCGGTATGAAAACCCAATTACCGGCACCACGAAAACCATACTTAGACGTATGTATCGAGCGTTTAACCAGCCCGCCACCGGCAAACCGGTAAGAAAACCCGATTGCCGGCACCCCGAAAATCATACTTAGACATATGGATCGGGCGTTTAACTGGCCCGCCACCGGTAAACCGGTAAGAAAACCCGGTTGCCAGCACCCCGAAAACCATACTTAGACATATGGATCAGGCGTTTAACAGGCCCGCCACCGGCAAACCGGTAACAAAACTCGGTTGCTGGCACCCCGAAAATCATACTTAGACGTATGGATCGGGCGTGTAACCGGCCCACCACCGGCAAACCGGTAAGAAAACCCGGTTGCCGGCACACCGAAAACCATACTTAGACGTATGGATCGGGCGTATAACCAGCCCGCCACCGGCAAACCTATAAGAAAACCTGGTTGCCGGCACCCCGAAAACCATACTTAGACGTATGGATCAGGCGTTTAACCGGCCTGCCACCGGCAAACCAGTAAGAAAACCCGGTTGTCGACACCCCGAAAACCATACTTAGACGTATGGATCGGGCATTTAACCAGCCCGCCACCGGCAAACCGGTAAGAAAACCCGGTTGCGGACACCCCGAAAACCGTACTTAGACGTATGGATCAGACATTTAACCGGCCCACCACCGGCAAACCGGTTAGAAAACCTAGTTGCCGGCCCCCCAAAAAGCATACTTAGACGTATGGATCGGGCGTTTAACCTGCCCACCACCGGCAAACTGGTAAGAAAACCCTTTTGCCGACACCCCAAAAATCGTACTTAGACGTATGGATCGGACGTTTAACCAGCCCACCACCAGCAAACCGGTAAGAAAACCCGGTTGCCAGCACCCCGAAAACCATACTTGGATATTTGGTTCGGGTGACCAACTAGCCCGCCGTCGACTAGCCGGTAAGATAACCCGGCTACCGGCTCCCCCAAAATTGCCAATATGGCACAAACATGGTCTTAGTGTCGCCACTCAAAATCTCACCCGCTAACTCACTAAAACACTCGAGAAGATAGTTATGGACGAGTTTCCATTAAAATTAAGATATTATTCATCATTTGAAAAGGGGGGGGGTACAAACAGACTCTAAGGGTTCAAACCTCCGAGGCTCAAATCTTTGGGGGTCAGTTCTCTGGCCCTCACGTCTTCGTTGGTCACGAGCCCGCTCCCGCCGCTCTATCCGATTGACTAGCCAGATACCCCGATCTTCTCGGCTCAACAGTCGGATAATGACTTTGTCTCAAGCATAGAGACGGTCCAGCGACGCGCGCAAATCCTTGGCATAATCCGGGTTCAGAGAAGTTCCACCGGTAGACCGTGAAGCAGAAGCAGGAGTAGGAGGACGGCGCCCGGTTGACCGCCCGCCGGATGACGAGCTAGACCGCTTAGAGGCAAGCCTCGTATCGACCCAAGTCGACTAATGTAATGGGCCGGATCTGGAGTGGAACCCTCAGCTTTAATCAACCAGCTCCACCATCACCTCCCCAAAGAGCAACTGGCTAGGAGGCCGCCAGACTGGGAGAATCACGCCATGCATCTGGCGCCGAACCACCATCGCCAAGTTCACCTGGCAACCCGTTACCACCGCGAAATTCGCAAGGTAAGTCGCCACGCTAATTTCGTCCCAATGCCCCCCTTTCTGGATGATTGTGTTGTTGAGGACAAAGGAGACGAGGTGGGCGACCGGGTTCAGGTCCCGAGCCTTAACGATCTGTTGGTCAAAATCGGCATCTGCGGCAACTGCCGCATGGATGTCACCGATGCTCTAGGGAATGTTCGACAAGGGGGAGAAAATGTCCAAACCGGTAAAGCGGAGTCCCAACACCTCAAACAGCAGCGCATCGAAGAATTCCATCGGTCCTGACTAGAGGCTCAGATAAAGTTGCGACTCCACCTCTGATAGGTTGGAGTACATCTCGGCCACCAAGCCGAGGACGGTCTCGACCCGGCGAAAGTCCCGAACGAAAGGAAGCAAGCCTTGCTTGGCAAACAGCTGCTCCACCTCTAGCAATCGGTCGAACTTGGCCGGCCTCCCATGTAACACCATCTTTACGGCCAAGCTGCCATCGACGGGGGACACCAAATCCTGATCGGTTTCGGGGGGAGCCACGCCGTCAGCCGCCGCCTCCTCAAAACCGGTCGGAGTCCGATACCAAGGGAGTGCCAGCCGGACTGATCCCGCCTCCAAAGCCGCGTCATCAGGAATCTCGAACGGCCCTGATGGAGTTCCGGCAAGACATTGTTGCCAGTCCACGGTGGCTTTGCGACGCATCTGGTGCCTTGAGCTTTGAAGGGGGGCCTCCGCTAAAGCCTCACCTTCCATTGGCACACGGGAGCTAGAAGCACCAGAGCTCCGTCGCCGTTCTCCCAACCACCAATGAGACATGGCCTCGGCCGAAGTAGCGTCGCAGCCGTTGCCGATTAATTCAAAGAAAACGGCTAGGTGGGCCGATTCGGCCCGATTGGGACAGTTGAGCCGTTCCGCCGACATATTCCTCAAAGTCACCGGTAGAAGATCGAACCATCGTCACGCAGACCCAGAAGCTGATTGGCGGACGTGCCCTGTAACATTTTTTGTGCGAGGCATGTTGATTAAAGCTCGAGGGAAGAAGTTAAGGAAAGATAGAAGAAAATCCAAACGAGAACTCAAGGGAGGAGTGAAAACGAGAGGGAGGGATGAGGAAATCTCCAACGACCTCCCCTCTATTTCTAGGAAAATAGGTCACCTGGATTCCGCGT
Organism: Amphibolis antarctica; assembly: GCA_024699675.1. Taxonomy (NCBI): domain Eukaryota; kingdom Viridiplantae; phylum Streptophyta; class Magnoliopsida; order Alismatales; family Cymodoceaceae; genus Amphibolis; species Amphibolis antarctica. The sequence goes on from JAMKPZ010001227.1 coordinate 4,666, forward strand.
GGTTGGAAGCAGCAACCGGTTCAAAAATCGATTGCACAAAAATCAAGAAAGCTGAAACGATTCCTGACAACTTTGAAAAGGTACGGTCAAGGCACGGTAACCGAGAAAGTTGCACGAAAATCGAAAAAGATGAATGAAAATCGAAAAAAGTACAGAAGCACACAAGGCAGGCGCACCTTCGTCTAGTTGCTACCTCTCGCAAAGCGGCTACCGCCTGACCAGTCGGTTAAAAGAGAAAATCACAAAGGTACGACGTGACCATTCACTGCGTCCGTCGCAGCTTTTTCAATCATGTCACCAGCCGGTTGCCGCCTCCTGCTAGGCGGCAACCGCGTGAATAGCCGGCTCGAGCGTAAAATTGCAAAGGAACGATGTGACCACTGTGACAATGGCAGCTTTTGAAAAAACAACGTATCACATCCTCAGCCGGTGAGGCGGCAACCACGTAACCAACCGGACGAAACGTATGTCACAAAAAGTATGATGTGACTATTCAAGACAACTTTCAGAAAAGAAACACGTGAAGCCTTCACATCACATTCCGGTGGCCGGCTCCCACAAGGTGGTTGCCGCGTAATCAGCCATTCAAGATCTAAGACGCGGGGAGATACGGCCCAACCTTCGGGCACGGTTCGCGAACACTTTCCACCTCGTTACCCAGTCGCCGGCGCCCACAAGGTGGCTGCCGTGTAACCAACCGACTAGCAATATGGCATCCCCTGGTCAAGTGACCGAGGGTGTAAGCCCGATTCTATTGTCTGACTTACGATAGATAATTCACGAAAGCGTGAAATCTCACATGACTTATCGTCTACGCATGGAGGGTCATTCAACCCTAGGATGTCGGTTTCCTTCCCCAAAAGTCATACAACCTCGCCTAGGGAGGGGCATTCTGTTGACCCCATGCTTAAAGGTGGATGGAGCCGGCTTGACGCCGGCAAGCCGCTTCAAGGAAGCGGCACCCGGACCCCTAAAAACCCACATTTGGTTAAAAAGTTGGGGGGATGCCGATTGGCTACCCACAAGGTGGCTGCCGGTTGGCTACCCAAGAAGGCAGGCCGAATCAATCTGAGAAATATGCTGGGATTTAACCACGTAAATCTCGCAAATCCAACAATTACGCGGACCGCGTAATCAAGCCTGAATCACGCCACCTTCCATTTTCGGATGCCCCCAAAGAAGGAAGGCAACCCCTTATAAAAGGAGAGCCCCCGCCCCCCCACATCAGAAAGGGAGGCTAGAATTTCGAAGAAGGCTTGAATTTTTGGGGAGAAGGCCGACACCCTCGGGAGAAACGACCGTCCACCGGTTCCGAAGGAGGAAAGCAGCTCGGGGCCCCAACGCCTTTTCACCGTGCCGGAGTGAGGACTTCCGATCCCCGTCGACGATGACCCCCCTACAGGTAAGTCCTTCTACCTTCGCCATTTTACATATGTTTTTTACGATGTTTCATCGAGCCCCGACCACATAACACCTTTCCCGTGCAAGGGAACGATCGAAGGACGGACCCGGGTATCATTCCTTCGGAAACACGTCCAAAGGTACCGGTGGCTGCCCTCCTGGCCAGGTGAATCCACCCGGCCCGGTCGAGCTCAATTCACTCATGACCTTTCTATCGGGTTTTCTTTAACGTGGAAACCCTGAGTTTCCCAGCAAGCTTTACGAATTTTTATCCGATCTCTACCGGTCCATCTCGGGGTCCCGGAAAGGTTTCCGGGACGACGCCACCGGCAAGGATGCCGGCGGCGGCCGTTCAGGTGTGCGAACACGTACAACCCGACGGTCCCCGTACATATTTTCGGGAGACATAAGTCTACTCTCCCGATGCCCCAAAAAAGTTTCCAGGACGACGCCACCGGCAAGGATGCCAGCGGCGACTGTTCGGGTGTGCGAACACGTACAACCCGACGGTCCCCGTACGTATTTTCGGGAGACATAAGTCTACTCTCCCGATGCCCCGAAAAAGTTTCCAGGACGACGCCACCGGCAAGGATGCCAGCGGCGACTGTTCGGGTGTACGAACACGTACAACCCAATGGTCCCCAAACGTTTTTCCGGGAGACATAAGTCTACTCTCCCGGTGCCCAAGAAAATTTTCCAGGATGACGCCACTGGCGAGGATGCCGACGACGGCCGTTCGGGTGTATGAACACGTACAACCCAACGGTCCCCATACGTTTTTCCGGGGGACGTAAGTCTACTCTCCCGATGCCCCGGAAAAGTTTCCAGGATGACGCCACCGGCGAGGATGCCGGTGGCGGCCGTTCGGGTGTACGAACACGTACAACCCAACGATGCCCATACATTTTTCTGGGAGACGTAAGTCTACTCTCCTGATGCCCCGGAAAACTTTCCGGGATGACGCCACCGGCGAGGATGCCGGCAGCGGCCGTTCAGGTGTACGAACACGTACAACCCAACGGTGCCCATACATTTTTCCAGGAGACGTAAGTCTACTCTCCTGATGCCCCGAAAAATTTTCTGGGATGACGCCACCGGCAAGGAAGCCGGCGGTGGCCGTTCGGGTGTACGAAACTTACAACCCGACGATTTCCGTTTTCCCGAAAAATATAAGTCCTCCATTAAATCCCATGCTTTTACAGACATCAAGAGGAAAAGGGGTGGGGAAATAGCCGGCAAGCCGCCGACTGGCCAGTTCAAAGAACCGACCCCCCCGTTTCCCCAAAACCCCCATGGGTGCGCATGGAGGGGGGAAACAGCTCGCAAGCCGCCGGCTGGCCGGTTCAAGGAACCGGCCCCCGTTTCCCCCAAACCCCCATGGGTGCGCATGGAGGGGGGAAACAGCCCGCAAGCCGCTGGCTGGCCGGTTCAAGGAACCGGCCCCCATTTCCCCAAAACCCCCATGGTTGCGCATGGAAAGGGGGAAACAGCCCGCAAGCCGCCGACTGGCCGGTTCAAGGAACCGGTCCCCATTTCCCCAAAACCCCCATGGGTGCGCATGGAAGGGGGAAAAAGTTGACAAGCCACCGGCTGGCCAATTCAAGGAACCGGCCCCCGTTTCCCCAAAACCCCCATGGGAGCGCATGGAGGGGGGAAACAGCCGGCAAGCCGCCGGCTGGCCAGTTCAAGGAACTGGCCCCTGTTTCCCCAAAACCCCCATGGGCGCAAATGGGTTGGGAATGGCCGCCGGTCAACCGGTACAAGTAGCCGGCGGCTGGCTCCCCGAAAACCCATCTTTTTCTCCCCTATTCACCACCGGATCTAATATGGATCCCCTTTTTGTTCAATTCTCTTTTGTTTACTCGATTCTCATTTGTTTTCATCAAAAGTGATAAGGTTATCCCTCTAAACGCCCTGGAAAGTTTTCCAAGGTAAGGCCGTACGTGGCCGGATTGACTATAATGTTTTTCGTTGTAGAGCCGGAGAGAGGCCGGGAATGCCCGGGCTGTCTAGGGTTGCCTAACACCTTCCCCAACTGTACCCTGAGCCCCGTATCCAGTTCTCTCATGTTTTCACTTCAATGTTACGTCACTCGTGGTTTTATCGCTTCGATGACGGAAGAACACTTCCCCATCCGGTTTTCCATGTTTTCTACCTAAAAATAAGGTGGCGACTCCGTTCAATGAGCCATCAACCGCACGTGGTGATGCGCTCACACAAACACCTTTCAATTCTCTGTACCTCAGTCCATCTGCCGGCGAGGCCGGTGGAAACCCATGGGCTTCCGGGTGATAGCCGGATGAAAGAGAGGGTACAAAGACCAAAGTGGAAAGAGAATTTGTCACTCTCCCTACAGTAGTTGCATAGACTATTAGTGATTACACTCAGCAGGCTTGGCAAGATGAGTGTACAATAAGGCCTAAAGAGATTGTGGATCAACAGATTGTCTTAACCAAGGCTAAATTGTGGTTTATGAAAGCTATTTACTCCATCATCTAGGACTTAAACAGAACTGTAGTGGTCACAAATGATGTATTTACATGCCTCCTTGAAGATAGAGATGAGAGGGAGCAATATGAGTTCTACATGCAAACCTACCTCTCTATAGGAGAAAGCCAAGAAGTGGCTGAGATTGCCTCTCAATGTGCCTTATATGAGTGGAGGCAACACATTGCAGAGCAGGCTACCCATGCTGCTGAAATGGTAGAAGTTGAGGCCCTCCAACAGGCAATTGAAGTCAAAGTGAAAGAGGAGCCTTGGGAGGCTGATTTCAGAGCATATAATGAGATGATGGCAGGTCCATCCGAGCCACAAGAGGTTGAGAAGGTAGTTGAAACACCTCAACTTCATGTGAGCAATGAAGATTGGATAGAAACAGACTCTAAAGATGAAGAGGAAGAAGAAGAAGAATAGGAACAACAACAACAACAACAACAACAACAAGAGGAAGAAGTCATTCCAAGTGTTGGACAAAAGGAAGGGCAAAATGAAGGTAGTGATGATGAACTCACCCTGGGGGAGTTCATTCATCAATACAGAATAGCCAACCCTTCTCCCAAAGAATCACTAGTCCACAAGGAGATTCTTCTAGCAGAAGAAGTGGACATACAAATAGAGATGCAGGTAAACTCAGGGTTTTAGGTTTAACTATTTATTCGTTCTTATTTCTTTTTAATTTCTCCCTTTAAGTGATTTAAAATGTTGATTTGTTAATTTCAGGAGGAAGGAACTACTGTTGAAGCAGTAGTTCCATTTTTGGAACCCCAAGACAATGAAGGGGTGAATCAAACCATCCTTGAAGCCATTCAGTTTGCTTCAGAGGAGGGTCAAGTAATAATTAAAATTGCATTCCCTTCAAGTCTGTTTTAGGTTTTTATAGTTTTTACCCTCTCTTTTTAGTTTTTTAAGTTTTTTATATGCATGTGTTTATATGTTTTCCCCTTTTCTTTTCTTTTATATATATGTTTATGTATATATAGTTTTTACTGTATATAGAATAGTTTTTACTTCTAACTACTTCTTTCTTAACAACTTTGCTCTCAATTTCTTTACTATTTTCAGATTCTTTAATATTTCCAATTTCTATATTATCCTCTAACTCAGCATTAGCCTTGTTTTCTGGACTAGATTTTTCCTTAATTTCCTCTTTCTTTGTAAAGTCGTCATTAATTTGTTCTTCTTTATCGTCCTTTTTAGGACCTTCATAAGTGACACCAGATCTTAATATAATACTTACATCTTTTGATTCTTCTTTTCACACATTGTCTGTCTTAGGAACACTAAAATCTCCTTCTGATTTAAGGGTGGCTAACACCTCAGGTGACTCTTCTATATTTTTGGAAATAGGGTTGTTCCCAACCTCAGATGGTCCAACTGAACAGTCCCTTACCAAATAGTCAAGTAATTCATACCCTTCCCAGATTTGATCTTTTTCTTTAAAATTTTCAACTTTTGGAGCACTATAGAACTGATTTGGTGTGAGTGTTGCACAAGTGTCTATAGGTTCTTGTTGAGAATTTTCATCTTGTTCAGATAAATTAGAATTCTTTATAAATAGGTTAATGGATCTTTGAATTTCATCTAACTTCTCCACATGATTAAATGCAGTAAAATCATTATATTGATTTTCTTCCATTACCTCAGATGGTTGTGTGTTCTCCTCTGTAAATAGAATATTTTCTAATGAATTCACCTCTAGATAATTTTGATTTTCATTTGAGTTTACCCAATTAAAATCATTATTTTCATATTCATTAAACATCTTACTGTCTTTCATTTTCTGTATTGATTCATCATATTTATTCAGCAGTTTTTCGAATTCTTGTGATATTCTTCGATTTATATAATTCTGATCAATTCTAGTATTAATTGGTAAATTATCTCTAACATTTGTTATACCTATATTAGTACCTTGAACACTTTGATCTTCTTGTAAGATTGACTAATTTAAATAGTTATCATTTCGTAATTCATTCAATCTGTTACACTCTTCATTATTTCGTATTGATTCATCTATTTTATCTGTTAATCGTTGGATTTGTAATGATATATTTGATTGGTACTTTTGATTTTCATTCATACGATTATATGTTGAATAATAATTCTGCATTCTTGAATTGTCATTCCAGTCCCACAAATTAGAATTGTCATTCTAGGTATAATTATTTTGAGAATTAACATTAAGTCCTTCTAAATAATGCTGTGAAGAGTAATCATTAAACTTTATTGGTAAATAATCTCTTCTAATATAATTAAAATAATTATAATCCTCGTAACTAGTCCCTAGAACAATCCCACAATCACTCCAATAAGAGTTATATGAGTCCATTATGAAATTCAAAATTTAAATACAAAACTCTACTCTGGAATAGCAGTTGGACTATGAAATAAAATTTAATAACAGCACATGCAAATAAATTCTATTGCAGCCCTAGCTAACACCAAAATAGCAAAAGCAACACCAATTGCAAGAAATTAAGCAATCCCCGGCAACGACGCCAAAAACTTGTTCCGCTCTTACACAACACTTGTAATTCAATTCTTATAAAAATTGTGTGTGCGAAATATTTTAATTCACCACAAGTGTATGGGTTCAGATATAGCTAGCGTGCAAGTACAGGTTTGTCCACAGGGATAGTTTTTGCATGGTGTTGAACTAAATTGGTATATTCAATTAATGGAACAAATGATTAAAGATCTTATAAGCAATGTCACAGTTACTCTATTCCAATTAACTGGTAAGATGCTCTTTTTATACCTATTGCGTCATACTTTTCAGAGAGTTCTTTCAGTAACTTTTAACTTCTTCATCACTTAGAATATTTGGATTTTTAACTTAGTCTTTCAATGAATGATGTGAATTTTGCACTAAAATATTATATCTAGTGAATCTTACTTCCAAATATTTAATTCTTCTTAAGTTCTAACATTATACACTTCAGTTTGCATAAAATTTATCGTTTTGCACAGAAACAACACTTAACCCTCGAGATAGCTCGTGAGTAAACGTCTTCGCCTTCGAACTTACTTGAGGGTTATGCGATAATTGTGAGTTTCAGATATATAAACAGTACTTAGCTGAAACTTCTAAAAGTTAAATACTTATATTTTTGGTACTTTTAGATATTTTAAAATACGACAAACAACACAATGTAGGAAACACAATACAGTACGAACAACTTGTAAAATTAACATGCAACATTCAACATTATAGCAAACATAAAAACAAAATCTAATTACCATAACCAAGTTGATAAAGTGTGTGTTTGTAGATTCGAGTGTGAATATAAAGGTAAAATAAAGAAAATAAAAATGGAAAGAATACCTAATGCTTCACTGTAATTTCTTCCTTCGAAACTTGCTCAGGCTGGGAACTTTTCTTTGTCTTTACATCTAGTCCACCAGGTCGTCAATCTGGCAGGCCTTCCTTTCAAACTTGTAGTGCAATTTTGGGAGTCACTCCACAATTACACCAAGGAACAAAGGAGGAAGCAGCCGGCACCGAGAGTCTCTCCTTCAAGGATACGCTCAGGTTGAGAAAAGAACAGCAAATACACTATGCGAATGGTTAGAGAAGAGGAGGTCGTCAATCTCCTCTCGGAAGAGATGAGTGGGTGGAAGATGGAAGATGGAGAAAATGGAAAATGCTCTGTAAATGGCGGATGGAGGAAGAAGAGGGGGAGGGGGGCTTGGTTTCAAGGCTACGGGACTATTTTATAGAGGGGAGGAATGGCAGTTCACGAGTTGGCAGTTAACAAGGGCGTAGTGTACATTCAGACGTGTGAGATCATCCCATGCAATCCACTTCTTTAACCTATCCATCCACGTTCTTCATGGTTGAGCTTCAGGTGGATTGGATTTCTCAATTCTGCTCTTCTACACATTCCCTGCAATTGCTCATCAAATTCTCCTACATATACTTAAAGAATACCTTCGTGAAATATATCATATTACAAGAGAAATAATTCATAGCATTTAAACCTTATCTATGATTATAATTGCTATTGCATCAATGAAATTCATCACACAGAACAAATAGGGTGTAGACTTGAGGGTAATTCAGTTTACCCTTGCTAAAGTTTGTGGGTAAACCCTTAATGCTCGTAGAATGGTCCAAGGGTAAACAACTTAACCCTCAGATAAGTCTGTGGGTAAAAGACTTACCCCTCAGACTTGCATTTAAGCATAAATCATGAGATTTCTCTGTGAATTAATCGTTCTATCAGCAACCTAAAGAGTCAATTATAAATCATTCATTCCTTTCTCAATATGTAATCAACACAAACATAATTAACAACTCAAAACCTAATTCGCGCATCATTAAAGTGAATAAACATGCATAATGCTCAAAAGTATGGTTAACCTTGTAATCATTATAATTCAATGCAGAATACAAATAAAACTCATTAAAACACATGAATTAATATCAATAAAATGCACACTTTTGAGTCTGAACACACTCTCTTTGTTTTTACTTCTGGTCCACCAGGTCATCAAGCTGGCGGACCTTCCTTTCAACCTTACATGAATTTTTGGGCATCACTCCGCATTTACACCAAGGAACAAAGGAGGAAGCAGCCGACACCAAGAGTCTTTCCTTCAAGGATACACTCAGGTAGAGAAAAGAACAACAAATACACTAAGGACTTAGTACAAGAAGAAGAGATCGTCAATCTTCTCTCGGAAGAAGCGAGTGGGTGGAAGGTGGAAGATGAAGGAGATGGAAAATGTGCCTGTGAATGGTGCCCCAGATGAAGGAAGGGGGGTTGGTTTCATGGCTATGAGACTATTTTATAGATTGAGGGAGTGACAATTCACTAGCTAGCAGTTAGCAAAGACGTGGTGCACATCTAGACGTGTAAGATTGTTCCATACAAGCCCACTTCTTTGCCTTGTCCATCCACGTTCTCCATGATTGAGCATCAACTAAGTTCAATTTCTCAATTCTACTCTTATACAAATTTTCCTGCAAATGCTCATCAAAGAATACCTTTCGTGAAGCACATCATATTACAGGAGAAATAATTCATCATATTTTACAATTCACTATAATTGTAATTGTTATTTTATCAATGAAATTCATCACACAGAAAAAGCAATAATACAGGTCTATGGTTAAACCAGTTTACCCACGGAGTAAGTTCATTGATTAAGGACTTTACTCACGAACTCTGTAACTTAGACATAAATCATGATTTCTTTTGTGAATTAATTAATTTACTAGCAAACTAAATCGTCCTTATCATTCAATCACTTCCTTTCCGGTGAACAATCACCAACATATATAATTTATGACTTAAAACTTAATTCATGCATCATTAAAGTGAATAAACGTGCATAATGCTTAAAAGCATAGTTAACCTTGTAATCATCATTACTCAATGCAAAATGTAACTAAAACTCAGTAAAATACATGAATTAATATTTATAAAATGCACACTTTTAAGTCTGAACAAAGACTTAGGTTATGATGGGGTAGAATCCCAAACCACCCCAGAACCTACTATCCAAGAGCCAGGACAGCCTTCTCAAGATGGACAGCAGGCAGAACAAGAATAATGCAGCACTTCCAAAAGCCTGATTAAGGATGACCTCCCTAAAGGAGTTTCATTATTATTTTCAGAGGAAAATTCAAAGGAGACAGTCTATACAATTGGGGAAGGAGACCCCAATCCAGAATATTTAATTTAGGAGGGAGACAATTCCCTAAGCATGATTTAGGAATCTCAAATATTTGATAAAAGATATTCTTTAAAAACACAAGGGATCCGAATATCATCTGAGGAGGACTAGATTGACATTTATTTATCAACTAATAGGGGCATAGACCCTAACTTTATTTTTTGAGGCAGCATACATTCTAGACAAATTGGAATGTAATTATACAGCAAGGTATCCAGCCACCAAATCTAAATTTGACATCTATGACATAGAAAAGGAGTCAGAGAAGCAGGACCTTGAAATCTTAGAAGATCTTTGGGCAGAGATGGTGGAGAATACAGAATGTGCAGTAGAAGAAGAGGTAGAATTGATCAATTTGGCTCTTAATTCAAAAAAAAGGAAAGTCAAAGTCAATAGCAAAATCCTCAATGAGCATAAATAGAGGCTCATTGCTTTGCTAAACGAATTTTTAGATGTGTTTGTATGGAGTTCTGAGGATATGGAAGGTTTAGATGAGGAGGTAGTTGTTCATAGGCTACCATTGAAGTCAGATTGCAAACCAATAAAGCAGAAATTGAGAAGGATTCATCTAGAATGGGCTTGCAAATTAAAGGAGGAAGTTGACAAACAATTCAATGTCAATTTCCTTGAAGAAGTGAAATATCTGGAGTGGCTTGCTAACATTGTTCTTATCCTTAAGAAAGATGGCAAAGTCAGAATGTGCATTGATTACAGGGACTTGAACAAAGCCAGTCCAAAGGATGACTTCCCATTACCACATATAGATATCATTGTGGACAATGCAGCCTAACAAAAAGTTTATTTTTTTATGCATAGATTCTTAGGTTATAATCAAATTAGAATGGCAGAGAAGGAAAAAAAAAAGATAGCTTTCATAACTCAATGGGGAACATTTTGCTACAAGGTCATGCCATTTGCATTGAAGAATGCAAGTGTGACCTATCAGAAGGCTATGACTTCCCTTTTTCATGATATGATGCACAAAAAGGTAGAGGTATATGTAGATGATATGATAATCAAGGCGTAAAGTCATTCAGAATATTTGCACAACTTGCAAAAGCTATTTGATAGGCTCAGGCAATACAAGCTCAAATTAAACTCCAACAAATGTTTATTTGAAGTAGTTGCTAGGAAGTTTTTAGGCTTTGTGGTCAATGAAAGAGGTATTGAATTAGACCCCGAAAAAGTAAAAGTAATCATCAACATGCCTTCACCTCAAACTGAAAAGGTAGTAAAGGGCTTGCTTGGTAGATTATAGTACATTGGTAGATTCATTTCCAAGCTTACTTCCATATGTGAGCCAATTTTCAAACTATTAAAGAAGAATGTTGTGATTGAATGGAATGAAGAATGTCAAGTCCAATTTGACAAGATCAAATCATTACTATTTAGACCCCCAATGTTAGTGCCACCTACACCTGGGAGGCCTTTGTTCCTTTACATATCAGTGTTCTCATCATCCATGGGAGCAGTTTTAGGGTAGCATAATAAATCAAGGCAAGAAGAACAAGCTATCTACTATTTGAGCAGAAAATTCACTAATTGTGAGGAGAGATATTCAATCATTGAGAAGTATTGCCTCTCCTTGGTATGGGTAGCCAAGAAATTAAGACACTACATGATGGCATACCCAATTATCCTGTTCAGTAGACATGGCCCTCTGAGGTATTTGTTTGAAAAGTCAGAATTGGTGGGCAGATGTGTCAAATGGAAGATGATGCTAGTTGAATTTGACATCACTTTTGCATCACAAAAGTCAATAAAAGCCCAAGCAATGGTAGACCAATTGATAAAAAATCCAATTGAAGACTTCCAACTTTTAGAAGACAGCTTTCCAGACGAAGACATCATGATTGTCACAGATGAAACAAATGCATCATTTCTGTACAGTTTGTGATTTTATCATTTTGTACAATTGATTTCTGCATGTATGTGTGGTGTTGGGTTCACTCTAACATGTTCTGACTCACTGACTGCCAACATTTCACTAACAAGTGTGTTTGAATCTAACTGTTTAACATATTTTAGCTCACTGACCACTAATGCTTTTGTTGTTTGGTTGTTTTTGTATATAAGTGCATATTTGTATTATAGGTAAATAAATAAATATTCATGTTTTTGTGTATAAACATTTGAGTACATATAGTGTAAAGTATTATACTTTGCATTTCTAGATAGAGCGAAAATGCACCACACAAACATTCCAATCTTAGCAAAACGTTTAACTCAAACATTTCGGACCTCGCGATGGTTTCACTCAATGTCCTGACCATTTGTCAATATTTTGTATAATAGTATATTATTTATTTATTGATTAGTTTCATGCGTCACCCAAACTCACCAGTCTAAGTTCATTGTGTATGGGGTAAACCTGTCAAACTTCACGATCAGTTGCACATTGTGCATAGAAAAAATAGTATATTATTATTTTATACACTGATAGCTGAACACACTACACACACATTCCAGTCCTTGCAGTACATTCAGGTAAACCTTACAGCCTTAGTGGAATGTTTAGCTCAAACATTCCAGACCCTACAGTGAGTTCACTCGTGGTCTAAGTGTGTACAGTGACAGATATGTTATTTTAATGATATTATTTATGATACTTTATGGATATTTGCATAGCTGCAATTTTTAACCTATTTTTATTCCTATTCTCCTTTGTGCATAAACATTTATCTTGTATTTCATTTAGAGAAAATTTACGTATTTTTCCAAGGATTCTTTTGCCAAGCTCCCTATGAATTTGACCTATACTCGCATTGCTTATTACAATGGGTATCGTTCGCTTGCAATTATAAATTTTAAGATTTACATGATGTGTTTAATGCTTATTAAACAAAAATCGTGTATAAGTTTTTAGCGCCATTGTCAGGGAAGCTTTTGTGCCATATTGCATTTTTGGATTTTACATAGGTTTTCGTTTATTTGATCTTGCTATAAATATGATTTTTCATTTTGTTTTAGTCCATAGTGTTTTGTGGATTTTTCGCTAGTTAGGGATTTTTTTTGAGATAATGCAATTTCATTTCCACTGTTCTGTGAATATTTCAATTCTTATTTGTTTTTCTATAAATTTTTGGGTTACCTGATGTTAATTTTATGGACATATTTACAAAGTCATATCTGTATAGTTAATTTTTCTCAATTTTATGCTAATCCCTATTAGTGTTTCAAGAGGGTACTAGACCTTCCTCCTCCTCTTGACAGTATAATTGATATGACTCTGTAAATATGTTGATGAACAATTTTATCTTTGTATTATTTCTATCTGTTTATTTTTTGTTATGTGTGTTTAATGTGTACTCATGTTTGTAGTTTGTGCTGGAACATAAGTCAAGTATGATTCCTGTCTTTTCTCCCCATCTATATTACTACACACCCCATGTTTATTTATATTTCCTGCTTAAAATGCTTAGGTATGGGGGGAAAATGGTAGCAGCATGATGGGGGCGACAATCTGAAAATTTTTCTATTTTTCTGAATATTCTGCTCTGTTTTCTAAAATTTTATGTATTTGTGTCTTGCGAGTTGTATATATGCCCTTTAGGTCCTAATTGACAGAGTCACCTTGAGGCTTAATAGTTGATCATTATGGTGGAGCTAATGAGAGAGAACCATGAAACTTCAAGAAAGGAGATGAAGAAAATTTGGAAACCATCAATATTTTAAGAATTACATCTATATTACTAGTTCACATGAGGCCTTGATTTAGGAGAAACATTTGAGACTCACTCCTCTATAAAGAGAAAATTGAGTAATAATCTTGTTCTTATCCAATGGGTTGCTCCATGAGAAGGGTAGTTTAATGGAAATAAGGTTAGAATGCTCGTTCTTATGAAGGTGGCTGGGGACGGAGGCTTAGTAACCTCTTAGTCTTCGCACTAATTGGAATAGAAGGCATTCCCAATGGTAGAGGTAAGTAGTGAGAAAAGTGAGGAATAAAGTTTTTTAAAAAAAAGGGTAGAAAGAAAGAAGAAAAGTAGATGAAAGAAAAGAAAAAAAAAGAAGCAAAATAAAGGGGCAATGGACTTAAGGATAAGCCTTAGGGATTGCTTGAGTAGCTTGGATAAAGTGAGTGAGTAGCTATGTAACTTTTTGATCTTGGCTGAACCACACCCACTTATAATCATATTGTATTACTTTCTTATGATGGAATTTAGATGAGTGCTTAAATCCAATTTGTGAGGGGATATGGAACTCAATTGGAGGTGGATTCATAGGGCAAGATGAAAGATCTTGAGGTTAACTCTATCCATGTTTAGGCAACCAAAGGGCATATTGTGTTCTTGTTACATGTTTTTCAGTGTTTTATGTGTTTTGTCTTCTTTGTTACCTTGTGGTTGCTATTTGTTTTGCCGCTGTTGTCTTTGTTTTTAATATATTTTTCGTACTTGTGTTTGTGATTTTGTGAGTATATCCATAAACCTAAGACAACACTTCACCACTAGGAAAACCTAAAGATTTAAAGGTTTGTTACATATGCTAAATGCAACTATGATTTCTACGAAAGTGAGTTAGAATTTTCTTGTGTTCCTTTATTTTTCATAATAAAGTATCTATGCATGTGCCATTTTTGAGTGTTTCTCATTTTTTTAGACCTTGTACTTGTTAGAGGACTAGCAAAGTTTAGGTATGGAGGAATTTGTAAATTGCTAATTTGTGCAATTTTATATGATATAATTCATGCATATTATACTTTAAATACTGAAAATTTTACATTCTAAATGAGATTACATGTTAAACACGATTTTAGTGAGTCACATGAGTTATAAGATAAAACATTACATAAATGCATAAATTAGCCCTTAATTTTGGAATTAATTTCTATGAGACATTTTCATGACACATGACTTAGATTAGTTGTCTCTAGTTGTTTTTAACATTTGTTTAAGTGCTGCAGAATAATTTATCTGTTAGCAATTGACTCCCTTGCCCTCAAATGTTTTGATTGGAATTAACAGTGCAAGGGCAGAAATGTCCATTGCATTGTTATATATACCACGTTTGATGAGTACGAGGGCATCTCTTTGTTCATGCACAGAAACCCTACAACTGCCATTCAACCCTGGGTTCTTCACCTTCAACCAGCCAAGCAAGGAGAAAAATCAGCCACCTTCTCCAAGCTTAGGATCGGCACCTAATGTCCAAGAAGAAAACTTAGTCCTCCGGGCCCTTCTCTGCGTCCCACTTGTAGCTTCAGTGGAAGGCTCAAGATTGAGGAGCACTCTGAGTGCAGTTGGGTAGAGAGAAGACTTGAGGAAGAGCACGGTGTCCTATGCTCGGGTGTTCTAGCAGCCGACCCATCCTTCTTTAGGCGTACTGCTGGAGTGACAATCTAGGAGGTGACTAGGTAGAGGCGTGTAGCAGCTCGGTCAGTTGGGTTCCAGCACCTTCGAGACAAGGACGATTCTATAACGATTTTGGGTGAAGACATGAACAGGGGATCACCCCTTATATATATTATTGATCTGAATATTCGAATATCTGTTCTTAATGTGAATATACTGTATTTTTGTGCATATTACTCTTCAATCTTTCGTTTCTGTACAATTTGTGATTTTATCGTTTTGCACAGTTGATTTCTACGTGCATGTGTGATGTTGGGTTCACTTTAACAAATGTTTTGACTCACTATCTGCTAACATTTCACTAACAGGTGTGTTTGAATCTAACTGTCTAAGATATTTTAACTCACCGACCACTAACAATTTTGTTGTTTGGTTGTTTCTGTATATAAGTGCAGATTTGTATTACAAGTAAATAAATAAATATTTGTGTTTTTGTGTATAAACATTTGAGTACATATATTGTAAAGTATTATACTTTGCATTTCTAGACAGAGCAAAAATGCACTACACAAATGTTTTGATCTTAGCGGAATGTTTAGCTCAAACGTTTTAGACCTCACGATGGGTTCACTCGATGTCCTGACTATTTTTCAATATTTTGTATAATAGTATATTACTTATTTATTGATTATTTTCGTGTCACCCAAACTCACTGGTCTAAGTTCGTTGTGTGCAGGGTAAACTTGCCGAACTTCACGGTCACTTACGCACTGTGCATAGAAAAAATAGTATCTTATTATTTTATTTACTTACAACTGAACGCACAGTACAAATGTTCCGGTCCTTATACGTTTAGGTAAACCTTACGACCTTAGTGGAACGTTTAGCTCAAACGTTCTGGACCTTGCAGTGAGTTCACTCGTGGTATGAGTGTGTATAGTGACTGATATGTTATTTTAATGATATTATTTATGATACTTTATGGATATTTGTATAGCTGCGATTTTTAACCTATTTTTATTCCTATTCTCCTTTGTGCATAAACATTTATCTTGTACTTCATTTAGAGTGAATTTATGTATTTTTCCAAAGATTCTTTTGCCAAGCTTCTTGTGGATTCAACTCATACTTGCATTGTTTATTACAATAAGCACCATGTACTTTCAGTTATAAATTTTAAGATTTGCATGATGTATTTAATGTTGTTTAAACAAAAATCGTGTACAATATTACACCTGGGGTTACCACATGAAAAGTGTCGAAAAAAAAGGTGAATAAAACCCTTGTCATTGTGGCCTTAGTCACTCGAGTCATTAAGCTCATAAGGGTGTTTTTACACCTATTGTCCTAAAGCCATTTGGTTTGGGAGTCATCGACCTAAAGTTGTGATTAAAAAAGCCCAATAATGCAAGAGTATAGAGAGAATCAGAGTTCAAAGGGCACTAAGTAACTTGACACCTATTCCTCAGACAAAAAAGGTGGTCGAGAACAAAGGTTAACGTGTGAAAAAAAAAGAGAAAAAAAAACAAAAAAAAGTGGCAATTACCACTAAGGGTAGTAACTTTGGGGTTGTCTTAGAGAAAAATGAAAAAACATAAACTAGAGTGTTAGGGAGAACTTGTGACCTTTAGCCATAAATTAACTTCACTTACACAAAGTGCATGAGACTTCATTATAAAGAAGGTGGTGTGAAGAATAGGATCAGATTCTTGTATTGGGGAAAGAAAGCTTCCGACTAGGGATGAATGAATTGAATCTCTGGTTAGAAGTAGTTAGAAGTATCTAGTAGCTAGACACACTTGTGTAAACACCACTTTTATGTTGTTTTGCTTTGATTGTGTTTTTCTATTTTGTTGTAATTGTCCTTATTTTATCTTGTCATGTGTATTTGTATGCTTTATTTGTTTTCTTTCTATTTTCTTGGATTTTGTGGACATATTCACTGTAAACCCTCTAGAGATAATACTCTGGTATTAAGGTAACCTAGGGGTTTAATGACTTGTTGTATGTACTAAGTGCAACTATGACACTTGTGAAAGTGAGTTAGGATTTTACTTTTCTTTATTGAGTTTTATTTTTAGTTTTAATATTTTATTTTTGTAAACTTAGTCTTGACTTTCTATGTTGCTTGGGACGAGCAGAGTTTAAGTGTGGAGGTATTTAATAAGTCTATTTTTGTGCATTTTATTATGATTAATTTACATGATTATAATGCTTCATAAGGTATTTATTTGTGTTTTTAACATAGATTACATGTTATATCATATTACGAGGACTAAAGTGTAAAAGGACATTAAATGAATATAAATCTAGTGAAACAACCCACAACTACTACATATAAGAAGTCGTAAACCTGTAAAATTTACAAGCATATTTTCTTCTTAATGGAATAAAGATCCAGAAGAAGAAAAAAAACAATGACATGAAGTTGCCACTTAATTTTATTTCAGTTAAAAATTAAGAAAAACTTCTAAAATTTTAGGTAAGTACTTCAGGTACAAATTGGGAAGATGTTAGGCACCCAACATGCCTAGCTAAACGTTAGCCTATTGTCATATAGATTGGCATACTCAAACTATCTTGATGAATAATTCAAAATTATCTTAAGTATCACAAGAACGACATAAAGCATAAAAGCTAAATGAAGATTTTGTGATCTCCAAATTGCATTCATAGAAGAAATGTAAAAGAAAAGATTACAATGCCTCGGGTTATGGTAATCATAATACAAGCTATTCATTGCAGTAAACTAAAGGTCTCCTACGAGCTTGGATTCTTTATGTATTGTATCCAATTTAGTCATCTTCTTGTTCTTTATGTTGAACTTAACAAGAAAGAACTAAACGTTTAAAGAAACACAAAATTACCATATTGATCTCGAAGATTTGAAAAAGAATCATGCATTCAGGCAAGAAGTAAATGCACATACAACACTAAGGAATGCAGAAATTGAAACATAACATGGTAGTTGAACAATCAAGCATTTGAACAATTCTACAATTCTACAATTCAACAATCAAACAAGAATCACAGATTATAAAACGGAAATGTTTTAAGCATGTAACTAGCATTTCATGTGGTAAAACTAGATAGAGTAGTAAAATGCCTAGAAAACAAAATAATAGATCAAGGGGTAGTAGGATAGACCTACTTGCAAACAATCGACAAGAAATGAGGTTGCCGAGAGTCAAGCCACCGACAGTTAGTGTACCCTCTCTTTCATCCGATGATTACCCGGAAATCCATGGACTTCCGCCGGTGGGGCCAGTGGATGGGCTAAGGTACAGAGAAAAGAAGTGATTGTGTGGAGTGCAATGCCATGCGAGGCGGATGGCTCATGACGCAGGGTCGCCACCTTATTTTTGCGTAGAAAACAATGAAAACCTGATAGGGAAGGATTTATCCACCATCAAAAAGGATAAAAACTTGGAAACATAAAATAGCGGCACAAAGTGTCGCAAAAACGAATGATGCCTGCAAAAATGAGAGAATTAGATAAGGGACTCAAGGTACTATTGGGGAAGGTATTAGACACCCCCAGATAGTCCGAGTAGTCCTGACCTTTCTCCGGCTCCAAGAGGGAACGTACTAGTCAACCTAGCCTAAGTTAGCAAGGATCTATGCCAATGGCCTCATCATAGAGGATTCACTAGGGCATTGGGAGGGGTAGCATTACTCCTCCCAGAAAATGAATGGGAAACTACTTGTGCAATGACTCACGCAAGACCCAATGAGAGGAGAGAAGAGGTAAAAAGACACGACAGTTACTGCTAAGGACCATTGGCTCGAGGAGCCAAGGGTCTGGTAAGACTGCCGGTTGGCCTATCAGAACTCCGGTATGGGGGAGGATTTCGCCTAACATGCCGCAGCTCTTTCTGGGTGCAAGGATTTATGCACCCAGTTTCGAAAGGTAGGGGAGGCGGGAAACCCCCAAGAAGACGATCATCTAAGAGCAGAGATGACGTGCAATGACGGCGGTCTAGCGCTCACGAGGAGGAAAACGTTCGACAAACCACACGATACGACGAAAATAGTAGATAAACGTATAAGGAAGAGTAGGTTTTCACACGGAAAGCCAATAGAAGGAGAACCCAAAAAGAAAACAACGTCAAAACAATTCTCAACTCGTCCTTGGAGGATTCACCAAGCGGAGAGAGAGGGTGTAGGTGCCTTTCAGAAGTATATCTGCAAGACTAATCCCAAGAGCACCCTCCAACCTTCCACTCGTGCGTTGGAGAGGGTGCCTCTCAACAAAAAAGAAAAGGAGCTGTAAAGAAGGTTACAGCGAGGGAGGAAAGGAGGTCATCCTACCTAGCGCACACACGCAGCATTGCGCGACACCGAGGAGGAGCTCCTCTTGCTAGAGGCATTGGAGTTTACCTAAAAGGAGCTTCGGTGACAGTCAGAAGGAATCCTTCTTCGTTGTCGATGCTCCTAGGGTTTTCATTCTCCTTAGGGTTTGGAAGCATCCTTTTCATGGAAGTGACGTGTCCTTATATAGGGGTCCTTTCCTATGCCTTTGTGTTCAGATATGGTAACCAAACATGTACTTTGTAATCCACTTCGGGATCTACGCCACTCATTAGGCACAGGGTTTAAATAGTGTTAAAATGATCTTGTGGCACCTTGGTGCTTCCATTAGAACGCACCATCTGGATATTAGTCGGTGTCCGGGACGAATGTACTGGCCACTGGGATCAGGCCCAGTCATGGGTTTGGTATGTTGAGGGCAATCGTACCGCGCACTAACCAGTAGAGGAATTTCCATTAGATCGGAGAGGAATTTCCTCTGTGAAGTTGGGGGGTTTAACTTAAACCATCTGTAACGTTTAGGCATAACTATACATGGGGCTGTTGTGTTTAGCCAACGTGGCACTTCTGAGAGAAGTGGGGGTCCGTTGTTCGGCCGTCCGGTGAAGGTACCGACGATGCCAGGTTGGCGTTCAGCGTCTGGGTCAAGGGCTGAAACCTAGCCCCTGGTAGGGGGGATTAGCGAAATTTCCCTTTTCTCTAGAGGAAAATCCACTACCCCATCAAAACTTCACTAAAATCAGAGAGTTAAGCTTAACTCTATGATGAAATTGAGAAGTTAGCATAAAGCACCATATGTGCGGATTCAATGGGGAAGTGCGGAGGTCAGCAACTGGGGAGGTGTACTGGCCTACAAGCCGTCAGCTACATACTTACTAGGAATTCAGGTCAGGGCTTAGTATGTGAGGTAACAAGGTGCAATGGAAATGGGACCTCATTGTAAAAAGCAATTTGGAAACGAGCCTTCGTTGCGAGAAATGGGTAGACAACAGAGTTCCGTTATGAGAGGGCCAAGGGAACTCCCTCTCGCCTGGAGGAGAGTCGGGAAGCCGACAATCGGGGATGTGTACCAGCCTACAAGCTGGTAGCCGCGTACTTACCCAGAATCTGGACTTGAGCTAAGTATGAGGCTCATTGAGTTTTACCCTATGGCTGGCCATAACACTATAAACTTTACTCTACAGCTGGCTGTAACATTATGAACTTTACTCTACGACTTGCCTAAATAAAAATGGAAGTGCTAGCAGAAAATCCGTCCAGGTGACGAAACTGCTGGCTAACCAGCACCATTAGAGAAGAAATAGGTTCGTTGCCGGCTAACCAGCAGGCCAGCAACTGCGTACCTACCTGGAATCCAGACTTGAGCCAAGTATGAGGAGTCAACAGTCAGGTTGCTCAAGACTACACCAAAGGAAGGAGCAATCACCACAAGGGAATTCCAGTGAAAATGAGTGTGCCCCCCTCATTATGCAAACACCACTATTTAAAGCTAAGCTATTGATAGCAACTACCTATAACCGCCACCACGTATTATCACTAGACTGGTCCCTAAGAACCATGTGGCGACCTAAGAAAAATTAGTTAAGTTCGTTAATCCAATCAAAATCCAAATACCTGAAGTCAGGTGAAACAGTGGATAAAAATCCTTAGGAAGAAGAAAAAGACATTGTGGGCCCCACATAAGACATTTGAAGCCCAGAGAAAATCAGACAATGAAAATGAAAGAAATTAAGAGAAAGGAACAAGAAGGTTCCTGGCTGGACTATCGAAAGTCTGAATAAAATTGAGCTAAAGGAAACTGAGGGAAATTGAAGGAAAGGAACAGTGGAGATTCCTGATTGAACCTGTGAAAGTTTGGATAAAAAGAAAAGAAAGAGAGAGAAGGCTAACTGGACTCCTGACAGTTTGAATAAAAAGGAAAGAGAGAGAAGGCTAATTGGACTCTTGATAGTCTAGATAAAAAGGAAAGAGAGAGAAAGATAATTGGACTCTTGACAATCTAGATATAAAGGAAAGAGAGAGAAACATAACTGGACTCCTAACAGTCTGAATAAAAAGGAAAGAGAGATAAAGACAACTGGACCCCAACAATTCAAATAAAAAGGAAAGAGAGAGAAAGACAACTAGACTCCCAACAATTCGAATAAAAAGGAAATCTCTATCCCCCCAACCCTCAGCAAACTTAAAGGGAGGAAAAACTTTGAACATTTGCAAGTTTGAAAGAAGCAAAGATCTTATTCTCAACCTTGGGTTTCTGCCAACTCAAATGGAAGAAAAAGCATTGAACCTTTGTGAGTTTGAGAGTGCTAAGAATCTCATCTTTAGCCTTAGGTTTCTGTTAACCCAAAGGGAAAAAAAAACTTCAAACCTCCATGAGTTCGAGAGAAACAATCTTCTCATCTTCAACCTTAGGTTTCTATCAACCTTAAGGGAAGAAAAAGAAAAGAAAGGAACCAAAGAGATTTCTGAACGAACTACTGAAAGTCCGAAGAAAAAGAGAGAAAGAGGAAAGAGAAAGAAAGAAAGGAATCATGGAGATTCCTGAACGAACTACTGAAAGTTCGAAAAAAAAGAGAGAGAAGAGAGAAAAGGGATAGAAAGAAAGGAACCATGGAGATTCCTAAACGAACTACTAAAAGTCTGGAGAAAAGAGGGAGAGAGGAAAGAGAAAGAAAGAAAGAAACCACGAAGGTTCCTGAACGAACTACTGAAAGATCAAAGAAAAAGAGAGAAAGAGGAAAGAGAAAGAAATTGAAAGAAAAGAACCATAGAGATTCCTGAATGAACTACTGAAAGTCTGGAGAAAAAGAGATAGAAGAGAGAAGAGGGATAGAAAGAAAGGAACCACAGAGATTCCTAAACGAACTACTGAAAGTCCAGAGAAAAGAGGGAGAGAGGAAAGAGAAAGAAAGGAACCACAGAGGTTCCTGAACGAACTACTGAAAATTCAGAGAAAAAGAGAGAAAGAGGAAAGAGAAAGAAATTGAAAGAAAAGAACCACGGAGATTCCTAAACGAACTATTGAAAGTTTAGAGAGAAAGAGATAGAAGAGAGAAGAGGGATAGAAAGAAAAGAACCACGGAGATTCATAAACGAACTACTGAAAGTCTAGAGAAAAGAGAGAGAGAGAGGAAAGAGAAAGAAAGAAAGAAAGGAACCACAGAGATTCTTGAAAGAACTACTAAAAGTCCAAAGAAAAAGAGAGAAAGAGGAAAGAGAAAGAAATTGAAAGAAAGA
The DNA here is from genome assembly GCA_024699675.1 of Amphibolis antarctica. Taxonomy (NCBI): domain Eukaryota; kingdom Viridiplantae; phylum Streptophyta; class Magnoliopsida; order Alismatales; family Cymodoceaceae; genus Amphibolis; species Amphibolis antarctica. The sequence goes on from JAMKPZ010001227.1 coordinate 27,090, forward strand.
AAGAAAGGAATCATAGATGTTCCTAAATGAACTACTGAAAGTTCAGAGAAAAAGAGAAAAGAGGAAAGAGAAAGAAATTGAAAGAAAGGAACCACAGAGATTCCTGAACGAACTTCTGAAAGTCTAGAGAAAAGAGGGATAGAAAGAAAGGAACCATGGAGATTCCTAAACGAACTACGGAAAATCTGGAGAAAAGAGGGAGAGAGGAAAGAGAAAGAAAGAAAGAAAGAAAGAAAGGAACCACAGAGGTTCTTGAATGAACTATTAAAAGTTCGAAGAAAAAGAGAGAAAGAGGAAAGAAAAAGAAATTGAAAGAAAGGAACTACAGAGATTTTTGAACGAACTACTAAAAGTCCAAAGAAAATGAGATAGAAGAGAGAAGAGAGATAGAAAGAAAAAAACCATGGAGATTCATGAACGAACTACTAAAAGTTCAGAGAAAAGAGGGAGAGAGGAAAGAGAAAGAAAGAAATAAAGGAACCACAAAGGTTCCTAAACGAACTACTGAAAGTTTGGAGAAAAAGAGAGAAAGAGGAAAGAGAAAGAAATCGAAAGAAAGGAACCACAAAAATTCCTGAATGAACTATTGAAAGTCTGGAGAAAAGAGGGAGAGAGGAAAGTGAAAGAAAGAAAGAAAGGAACCATGGAGGTTCTTGAACAAACTACCGAAAGTCTAAAGAAAAAGAGAGAAAAAAGACTACTCTCAAGCCTCCAAGTGAGGCACAGCAATGCATGTAAAGGCCTAAGATTGTAAATTTGTAGTGTCAACATCAAGAAAATAAAAAGATAGTGGTGATTTAATTTTTATGAGATGAATATTTAGGCTAATCATGGGATTAAACCCATTTAGAATAAAAATTCTCCAAGAGCACCTCTTTATAACCCTAATAGGGTTTCATGTGAAACCTATTTCCACACAAGTCACGTAAGAGGCGATGACAAGGGAGGCTATGGAAGTGTTGTACCATCTATGATCTTGGAGTGGCTTCTCCACATTGGTTGTGGCAGATGATCTTCTCAAGAACATCATTTCCATCCGGGCTACTCTCAAGCAAGCAAAGAAAGTGGAGGAGAGATCAAAGAGGGATGCTGACCTTCAACCCTAGCTAAGAGGAGGACATCCACCCACAGAAAGAGGTGCAATGATGATATCTCAACCTCTCTCACGTAACATTTGAGTTGTATTCAATTGTTCTTGTGAATATTGAGATACATCAATTTTATGTTGAAAAGTTGAATGTATGGATGATCTCATAGGATAGATATTTTATTTTTATGTTGTTGTTTTATTAATATCTTTGAACTCTATCTATTTAAACAAAAATATCATTTTGTTATCTTGAATCACTGTGAATACATTTGTAGATTATCTTTTTTCTTTGTTTAGAATCATCGATTTGTGTTTCCCAAATTCCTATGGATATGACCTATATTTGCCAGATCTACAACTAACATCATGCACTTGCGATGATTTATTTAAAACGAATGAGAAAACACAAAGTATAGTAAGACTTCTTGATGATTATACAAGTCAAATAAGTATTTATTGTTATTTATATTGTTATATATTATAGTTATTGTCATAATTTGTTTCCTATAACACAAAGAAACTAGTAAAGAATTAGACAAAGGTGATATTTTTATCATGAGTAGAAATCAGAAAGATGATTCTGTAATTGATGAACATTCTCTTGGAAATTGAAATTTTGAGGCTGTTAGGAGCCGCCTTCTTTTTTTTTCTTTTTTCTTTTTTGACTTCAAAAGATGTACACATTGGCTTGATTGATTTTTTTTTACTTTTCTGCTCTCTTTTTTCGACAATGCCTTTGTTTTTCTTCCTTTCCTTTTTTTTGTTTTCTTGGGATGTTTGCTCGTAGCATTAAGGAAATGAAAAGAAACTACATTAACATGGGCCTCGTTAAGGTGTCTCAATGAGTAGAAATTAAAACATACTGAAATTAAAATACAAACTCTTTAGAAGTATCTTTAAAGAGTCCCCTTAAAAGAGTCTCAATGAGAGGAAATTAAAACATACTGAAATTAAAATACAAACTCTTTAGAAGTGTCTCTAAAAAACTCTCTTGAAGTGCATCTCAATGAGAGGAATTTAAAATGACAAGAAATTTAAATATACAAACTCTTTCCTCAAAGGGCTTCCTTAAAGTGTATCTCAAGGAAAAGAAATTAAAACTTGCTAGAATTAAAATACAAACTCATTAGAAGTGTATTTCTAAAAAACCTCCTTGAAGTGTATCTCAAGGAAAGGAATTTTAAAATGATAAGAAATTTAAATATGCAAACCCTTTCCTCAAAGAACTTCCTTGAAGTGTCTTAAAGAAAGGAAATTAAAACTTGCTTGAATTAAAATTCAAACTCTTTAAAAATGTCTTTAAAAAGCCCCTTTGAAGTACGTCTCAAGGAGAGATTTTAAATGACTGCAAACCATTTCCTTAAAGAGCCTCTTTAAAGTGTGTCTCAAGGAGAGGAAATTAAAACTTAATGAAATTAAAATGTAAATTCTTTAAAAGTGTCTTTAAAAAACCTCATTGAAGTATATCTCTAAAAAGTCCATTTGAAGTGTGTCTCAATGAAAATATTCGAAGAAGCTAGTTAGAAATATAGGGGGAGGGGAGCATTCCCCTCTCCCAGTAGAAACACAACATAGGGCTTACTACAAATGGAAACATAAAACATAAAAGGTGATAAAAATGAGGGAGAGAAGCACTTCCCTTTCTCAACATGAATCCAGCATATGATTTGCATAAAGTGTAGATTTAACCTGGAAGGCTACAGTGGAATAAGGGTGAGGGAAGGAAGTATTTCCTTCCCCCAAAAAAGAGTCCAGCATAGGACCCAATGCTAATGCTGTTTTAATGGAGCAAGAATTAGGATGGATGCCAAGCAAAGTGCTATCAGGGCAATGCATTCCTAATATGCTCAAATCAAATGTGCAATGAAGTGATGATGCTATTGATCTACTGTCTTCTGTTCACCCCTCTTATTGCTAGGTTGGCAGGATCAAGAAGGATAGAAGGCAACACATCTCCTGACCTAAATTGAAATAAGTTTGGAGAAAATGGAGTGGATAGGTGATAATTGCACATTGTATTATTGGGGAATTACTGCTGGACTTTCTAAAACTGATGAGTAATTCATCCTGAAAGTGTAATGGGTAGTTTGAAAGAAAAGGCCAGTTGGTGCCATGTAGATTATGAGCTTTGGACCTGTTGGGGAATTTCCAGTCTGGGAATTCACAGACCTGGAAGTTGATCTCATTCTCCTCCTACCCCCTTGCAGTGTGTTTACTGCAGATTTGAGCTGAGTTGCATAATGGTTGAACATGAATTTTGCATTGTATTGTAAGATATTTTTATCACTCATTGACTTCACTTCCATGCCTCATGGAATTCTTTAAAACTTTTTTTTTTTGCTATATCAAAACAGTTAGCAGATCAATTTTGAGGTAACATAAAGGAAATATGAATGGATTTTTGCTGAAGTTTAGAATTAGCTTCACAACATACTTTCTTGGAGAGCATTTGCAACTCAGCGAGATTTAATTTAGCATCAATTAGGTGACCTCTTTGAAACTAATATCCAAAAAGGCGTATCAAGATGCAAATAGCACATATTTAGGCTATGGAAATCAGATGGACAGATGAGTCTACCGTTTAAATAATTAAATTGACAATCTGTGTGACAGTAAATGAAAAATAAAGGCATGAGTAGCGCATAACAAGAGAAATTGGTATGGACAAACTATTATCTGATTTCTAAGTTTGGGCCCTTTTGAAGTGCCAATTTATGAACAAAATGCTCACTATAGGCATCTTATAAAAGTGTTCAATCATCAAAATTGTTTAATTGTTTAAAACTGAATATCCCCAATTCAACATAATTGATCCCTTGAAATGTGTAACTAGATTCAAATAAAATAATGATCGATCTCTAAGCATAACATTAGAAGCATCTGACATTATAACATGAACAAAAATCTCTTCTCAGAATTCAATTATACTATGTGAGTTGTCAAGCTAAACTTTCATTTAGCCAGGTGGAAAAGCATAAGAAAGACCAATGTAGAGGCCCTCAAACAATGCTTGAAGTGCAAAGGACAAATAAAAGTTTGATCAATATATCAAATAGACTCTTGAGAAAGCAGTCTCAGATTTCCCAAGAGTCAGCAAACTAGGCCACAAAAGGATGATCAATAAAATGGAAAAAAGTAAGTAGAGATACCAATCAAGCAGAATTTTCCATTTTAAGACAATTTTCAATGAGACAGATGTAAATAGTGAATCTCCATCCAGAATACTTTAAATAGCACCTACGAGTTATGGATGCATTAACAGAAATTTTTAAAAAAAGATACCTACCATCAGGGCCATTTCCATGGCAACAGTATCACTAACAGAAAGAATTGCAACTTTAACATTCACAGCTTGAGATTGAGCATCAAAATTCTTTGAGTGCCTCAATAGTTGGCGCCATAGAATCATGATTAGAATACACACAAGCCATGCTATTTTCAGAGTTTCTCGTTGGAAAGCTTTTTACATCTGAAATTAGTATAGTTGGCAACAAAGAACCTGCAGGAATGATGCTTCCTGTTGCAGGAAACGTTAATAATCCATTTGCCTTCATGCTTAGCAGTCGGCTGCTCATTTGATGACCAGTGCTCTCAGCAACAAAATTGTAAAGCTGGGGAATTGACTCACATTTGTAGCACAATATAATCAGAAAAATATCTGAGTTTTCAACTTCAACTGCACAAAAATCTACTAAAAACTTACCCATGGCAATCATACCCATCGTTATCCTTCCATTTAACCAACACATGGTGAAATTCTGGTTGGAAGGGATCTGTTTGAACAGGCTGAGATAGGCAAGAAAGAAATCTGCAAATGAGACTGTGTTAGCGGCCACTATTTTTAAATGTGAAGTAATAATAGGATATCTGTAAAGTATGAAAGACATAAATAAATATATGTATATTATAGATGGTTTACCAATTCTGTTAATGGTTCCCTATACATTCATCACAAAGTTAAGAACAGAACATTTTCCAAGGTTAAAAGCACACAATGCAAATAAGCAATGTTGTGAATTTTTGGTGTTTCTTCATCAAACACTGAAAAATATTTACTTTAATTTCTAATTGAATTCCACTTGAAAATATGCAGAACAAGATTTAGAGTGCCTCACAATTCACTAATTCCTTGAAAAAAATCAACATTGATGGAAAAAGCTCTCACTATTACAAAAATGAAAAATGGAAACAAGGATATACTACACAAGTAAGATTTTCACATTACAAGCAAAAGAAACAAGACATTAATATATGCATGTTTTATTCACATGTTAAAATGCATAACAAAGAAAAGACAAGCAACTAGTAAGTTCAGAAAACCCCATCCAATAGCCATATCATAGGAGAGTTATTCACATTAGAAAAGCCTCTCAAATAGACACAAACCAGATAAATTAATTGAATATAGTTATTCCTAACATGTGAATACATTATACATGTTTTATTCAGCAGGAGGATTGGAAAACCATGATTTTATTGATGACATAAGTGAAACATCAGTAGGAGAATTGGTTTCAGTAAAACTTGGATCAGCCAATGTTCCTAGGCAAGGTGAAAATATCCTGTTTAATTTCTATGAAGTGTAATCTAACTGATTGTAATTTTTCATTAGTCATTGAGTGCCAACCAGATATCAAAATGAAACAAAATTGTCTTTTTGAAATTATAAAGAATGTAATAGATTTACAAGTTGCTACGAACCTCTTGGGATGAGTATTCTGCTAGCCAGAAAGATACCGAATTGCAGGTACTACAAATAGATGGAAGCATACTAAACAGCTCACAAGATTTCCAGGTAAACCAAACGCGAGAATTTTCTTTAAAGCTTTTGCCTCACCCAACTAGACACTGATCTCTGCAAAAGTTAGAAGCTTTCCAGGCTTCATACAAACCTAAAGAAGAAACATATCGACAAAAATATTGAGAACAAAACCCATAATTGGTATCATGGATGATGAAGATATTGTAATATTCCTTAGAAGTCAAGGAAATTTCTAATAAAAATATTAATAAAAAAATGCAGTAATGAGAATCGAAGGATTTTTATAGCCAGAAATACAAATCTGGTCATTCTAACACACAACCATTAGAAATATGTGTTCTACATTTTTATGATTTTATGGATGTATCTTTCAAAATATGGTCCATAATTAGGACCACTAGGTTCACTACGGGAGATAATGGCAAAAGTCAATAAATGGTTGTCGACACAATCACCTGACAAGTGAATTTTGCCAGCCAAGTTAGTGTGTTTTGTTGATCGTGAGTCACTAGTCAATGAGAAATGCACATGCTGGCCAACAAGTGAAGGAGGAAGTCAGCCAAAGTCAATAAGAAATCAGCTTGCTAGGAAGGAAGAGTTGACAACATATGAGTTTTGCCAACCAACTAACCATGTTAATGAAGAATGCTAGTAAGGAGGTAGGAGTTGGTCACTTGATTCATAATTAGAGGAGGGTCAGCTAGACCATGGAGATTCACGACATCCAAGGAACTTGGCACATTACTAAGAGGAACTATCTCACTCAATGAGGAGAAGCCACCTGTAGAGAAGAAAGAGCTAAAATATGCATGGCAAACCATGAGGAGAGCCAAGTCATATCATTGGTAATGAAGAAGAGTCAAGCTTAATCCAAACATCCATTATGGGTCTAAGGAGAAATTTGGGTATTTCACTCTTTATTATGGAATTTGGCAAGAAGGAGAAGAGAAAGACATCTTGGAGCATGTAAATCCATGAGAAGAGGTATTTTTAATCTTCACTTAGGGATAGCCAACCATTAGCTATATGCCATAGAGATTGCTTAACAAAAATCACCCCAAATCACACTTGTTGACAAAATCACCAATCAAATGAGTTTCACCAATTAGGCCAACAAGAAAGTTAGCCAAAAGTCACTCCCCAATGAAAAAAATTAAAGCTTTAGATCCTTAGCACAAGGCGAAGACAAGATCTACATAATCAGTTGTTAGAGAATCCTTCATCCAATTGCATTTAGAGAGGAGAACCCACATGGCCACCAACATGAGCACCCATGGAGAAGAGGGGGATGTCATCCATTCAATGCCAACCTTTGGGAACTCATGAAAAGCATGCAATCCTTGTTAAAGAGCATGAATTCAAGGCAATGCTTGGAGACAATAGTGGAGAGGCCTTTGCAAGAGGTAGAAGCAACTAGAGAATAAGAAGTGCAAGAATAACTTAAAATTTTGGGAAAATAAAAACATCGGAAATCACAAAAATTTAGAGAAAACCCCTCACCAATGTCTTAAAATGCTTCACCCATGTTAAGCCATGGGTGAGTGATTTTTTGGGATTTTCCTCAGAATTTTGTGAAATCCAAATACTTACAAAAAATGAAAATGCAATACGATGGTTCATGAAAATGAAATAAAATAAAATGTATAAACAAAGAAAAATAAAATAAAAGGGACCAAAGCAAGACTTAGTATGGAAAATAAATGTGTAATATAATTGAGTACAAATGGGGTGCCAACAATTTCGTCCATCAATGAGATCCCTTGACGAACCACCCCCTCAAGCCTAATAGATCCCTTGACCAACCAAGCCATGGTCCCAACCAAAACCCATGCAAACCATCTAAATGTAGGTCCATCATCATGACGAATGGCATGTTGTTGCATCTCAACAGCACCCAGACCTTAACCATTGACTTGTCAACAAGCCCTTCAAATAGGTCGAATTAGTGAAGCTGATGTCTCAATTAAAACCCATGCAACTGTCCGATATAAATATAAATGCACAAAAGAAAAGCATTCATTTGGCCAACCCTAAGTGGTAAGATTATGGTTTAGATTGTTGTTGCTATTCTAACTTCAGAAATGAAGGATCAATTGATCTTGTCAAGGCCATCATGTTGATGGCAAAGGGTCTCTAAGAGGGGAATCACAAATGAAATGATCCAAAATTTATCAACGATTAATAAATTTCAAAAGAAGTGTAATTGAATTACCACTACAAAGGCACAAGAGATATAATGTTGTTCTTAAGTAATTGATTTGAAATGTAAATGAAATGAAAGAAAATAACAAAAAGAAAAAAAATGATATTTGATATGAAGAATAGTTAACTAACCTAAAGTGGGAAACTAAGGTTAGGTCAATAAAATTAAATGGAAAATTTCCCAAATAAATGGATTATGTTAACTTTTGAATGATAAGGGTAAATTAGTAATTTGGAACTTAAGTATATTTATATTTGCATAAATTATTTTCTGTATAATTTTGTTTTGCCTAATCTGAGTTTTCCATTCTGAAAATTTTCCCTTTTGTAGTGATATATTGCTGTAGGTTATTAAAAATAGTTTGTGGTTGCTTCTGATCGGGTAACATATTGAAGAAAATAAAATCTTGATACGGAGAAATTTTTGTAATTAGTATAGCAAACGTATACTTAGTGATAAAGGTAAAGAAAATATACATGTATTAGTGACTTGATTTGATTGTATCTGTAAATATAACTATAAACAGAGTATTATGTTTGATGTGTTCATCATGTAATTATATAAGATTTGTAAATAAAGGTTGTCGCAGCTATAAGAACAGTCCCCCAATTGGACTCCAAGGATAGAGTTAACAAACCACTCTAGATTCAAAGCCGAAATCTACAGGGAAAGGGCAAGCATGACAAAACATACGTCACAGACAATTCAAAGGACGGAGGGGGAAGAAGTAGGTTGAACCTTGATGGAGGCCCGGTAGGGTGGGTGGGGTTCAGGAGCGACGACGTCCTTGGCCAGGATGAGTCCGAGCGAGTTGAGGAGCGGAACGGTGACGGGCGGCAGTCTGGTGGCGGCGCCGAGGACAAGGTCAAGTGCTTCGTCTACTGGTATCATAGGGGGCGGCGCCACAAGAAGTGGAGCTAGGGGTGAAGTGAGCTCGAACGAGGGGAAACGTCGAAACGAACGAGGGAGTTGCTGGTGATTTTTCCGGTGAACAGGTAAAAAACAAAGCAGGAGATTTTTTTTCTTCCTGTTTTTAAATCTTTATATATCATTAATGTTAGAAGTCGATTTCATCATTAGAAAAAAAAATTTAGTGATGCAGATTTATTATAGGAAGTTTTGATAGTATTTAAAGGAAATTTTAATAATACAAAGGAAGTTTTAGTAACTAGAAGAGGAAATTTTGATAGTATAGAGGAAGTTTCGATGGTACTTAAAAGAAATTTTGGTAGTGTAGAAAAAGTTTAAACAGTGTATAAAGAAAATTCCAGGAAATTTTGATCATTTGAAGAGAAAATTCTAGTCTAATACTTATCATTAAGGATGACACTTTAGTGTATCATTTCCCTTACTATTATATAAATTTTTATTTTTTTATTTTAATTTATTATATATAATAAATATAGGTAAAAACCTTTATAATAAACACAATCAAAGATATCATCGAAAAAGTTAAAATAAAATAAAATAAAGAGAGGTACGAAATTATATTTATGAAAAAGTAAGTTACAAATGTTAAATTCAAAGAGAAACGCAAGCAACCATTTATGGAAAAATGTTAATTTTCCAAAAAAAAGTTGCAGTAAAAGTGCAGCTTGTTAAAACCTCCATGGAAAATATATTGTCATATAATTTTAAAATAATATATTAACACTAATATTAAAAAAGTATTAAATTAACATTTATATTTTATACCATATCTATTCTACCATGAAACAAAAATCAAAACTCTTCCAAGCACTTAAAATGTAAAATTTGTACAAGCTATCGATGGTTCTACCGTTATATAAACAAATATACAAAACTACATTGACAGTTAAATGGAACTTTAGTTAAGAGCAGTAAGACTTAGACATGTTAATCGTATTGTGCTAGGTCGATCTAGCATGGCCCAACATGGTCAAATCATGTTGGTCAACAACACAGTATGAATAATTGTTCATATCATGAGTCATGTTTGGGTCAGCCCCAAGTAGTTCGTGCCGAGCCGACATGACACGAAATAAGCATGGCCCCACCCAACACGAGACTACGACATGGGTCGTCGAGGAAAGGGGGGAACAACTGTGCTAGTCAACAAGGGGAATGGTTGTGCAAGCGCGGGGTCGTGTAAGGGGTGGGGGGAACAGTCACCGGGTCGCGGGCGCATGGGCAGGGGGGTGGGAGCAACAGTCGCAGGCGCGTGGGCAGAGGGTGAGGGGAACAGTCGTCGGGACGCGGGGCTAGTGGTGGGAACAGTCGTCGAGTCGCAAGGCCAGTGGGGGGAACAAGTCCTAGGGGGGTGTGAAACGGTCGCCAGGTCGTGGGACTGGTGGGGGCAACAATTGTCGGGTTGCGGGGCCGTTTCTGGGAAGAAGAGGAGAAAAAGAGGGGAAGAAGAGTAGAGAAGAATGGGGGAAGAAGAGAAGAAGAAGAGTCGAAGAGGAAGAGGGCAACGATCAGCCGACGCGCAAAGGTCAAGTCCTCGGTGCCCGCATGCAACGGGCGGCTGGCTTCTACAAAACGGGCGACCAGTGCGTAATGGGTGGTTTGCTTCTATGCAATGAGCGGCCGCCTTCCGTGCAACGAGTGGCCAACTTCCACACAATAAGCGGCTGGCTTTTGCATGCAACGGTTAGGCCAACGGGAGGGAAATCAGGAAATTGTGTATAAATTGGGGGAATTGGGTTGATTTCTTTTTCACCCAACTCCTCCATTCTCAATTTCTCAAATTTTCTCACTCAATTCACATTTCACAAATCACAAACAATGGCCCACTACCAAAGTCAAAGTTCTGGAGGCTACGAATATCCTCAACAAGACTTTCCTGAAGCTAAAGTGATGCTATCAATGGAGACTACTGGAGCTTCAACTTTAACTGTGCTGCCAAGGAAGTATCGGAAGAGAGCTTCCATCTGATCAAAGTATATAATAATGATGAAAGTCATGGCGAACAGTACTTCAAAAGAACGAGCCTTCTGCAACCTCTGTAACGTTGACTTCTCTTATGAAACATTTGACAGTACAGGTCATTTAATTAAGTATATTAGTACATATGAAAATAGGAATAAGGATAAAATTATTCAAACCCAAATTTTTTTTACTCTTAAGGGTAGTGTTAGCTCATGAACTTATGATTTTCAAAGAGCTAGGGACTTGCATGCTAAATTTATTTGTTAAGAAAATTTACCAATAAGTTTTGGAGGTAATAAACGTTTTGATGAATATATTAGTAAAGAATATTGTCTACAATATAAACATGTATTTAGAAATACTATTAGGTCAGATATTATAAATTCATTTAATATGCTTAGATTAGAACTTATTAATGTTATGAGTACAATAATGATATTTATAGCATGTACTTCAGATATTTGGTTAGGTAAAACTAAGGATGAGTACATAACTGTAATTACACATTATATTAATCAAAATTGGATTTTACAAAAAAGATTAATAAGATTTAGAAAAATTCAACATCCACGTACTATTGAAACAATTTTTGCAAACATTATGAAAAAATTTTATTTATATGGAATTAGAAATAAAATAGGTAGTATAATTTTTGATAATGTAACTAATAATACAGCAACAATACCAATGTTTAAAACTAAATTAAGTCTACCAAATGGTTTTAAATTATTTCACCAAAGATGTATGTGTCATATAATTAATATTATTGTATAATCAAGTATAAAAGAAATTGAAATTTATATTGAACATATTAAGGATGCTGTAAGTTTTATAACTAGTTAAGGAAAGCAGCAACAACAATTTGATAAAACATGTGATTCTTTTGAAATGCCGTATAAAAAATTCTTTTTAGATATTCAACGTAGAATTCATTATATTTAATGTTAGAAAATATATTAACATATGAAATTTTAATAATATCTATTTATAATCGTCATCATTCTGATGATTATCAAAAATAATTAAGTGATGATCATTTTAAAATTGTAAAATATTTTGTTAAATTTTTAAAACCTTTTTATGATGTAACTCTTAGATTATTAGGAATTTATTATTCTACATTTGTCTGTGTTGCATCATTTATATGATATTTCACAAGTTTTTAATAAATACGAGACATCCATTTTTCCAACCAATAGTAAATAAAATGAAATAAAAAATTTTAAAATATTAGAATGAAATTCCACAATTATATATTTTGAGTGCATGCTTAGATCGTAGGTATAAAATAAGATATGCTATTAAATTACTTAAGGGAATACAAATGAGTTTAGGTGTAGATTTAGGATTAATTGTTAATACAATAGAAGAACAATTAAATCAAATATTTGATTTATATATACAAAGATATGGATTAAGAATAGAATATTCTCCTCTACCAATGTCCACAATACCATAATCAAATGTTGGACCATCTTCAAATTCTTGGGAATTTTTATAAGATCCAATATTTGATGAAGATATTCTAACATCATCATCATCGTACAATTATAATCCTACAATATCTAGACAAGAATTAATTACTTTTCATTCAACCAATCACTAATCATTATTATTTACTCAATATTCTAACTTAAATACATTTGATGCTTTAGATTGGTGGAGGCAACAATTAATATTTTTTCAATATTATCAATAATGGTAAATGATTTATTAACAATTCCAGTGTCTTTAGTAGTTTGTGAACAGGTTTTCAACATGAGTGACAACGTGTTTGATGACCGAAGAAACATGTTTAAAGAAGATATAATAGAAGCATTAATATGTGTAAAAGACTGAGAGTTTGCTCGACTTTGTGAACAAAATCAAGTTGAAGAATTTACAGAGCAACTCTCAAACTTAAACATTTCGTAATTAAAACATTGTAATTTTTCAATTTGTAATTTTTTCAAAACTGTAATTTAATTTTGTTGTAAATTTTTTTTAAAATGTAATTATAAATTTGTAATAATGTAAAGAGAGCACGAGTTCTGTAGGTGCCTACAGAAGTCACTTTTGTAGGTGTCCGTCGATCCTGAGATCAATGGTTGAAATTGAAAAACTTAAAAACACTCTCTCTCATGCACGTGAAATTTAAAAACACACTCTCTCCTGCAGCAGCAAAACTTTAAAAACACACTCTCTCATGCAGTTGCTGAAATTTAAAAACACTCTCCTTTAACTTAAAAAATTCATTCACGTACGTATAATTAATTTATCATTAATTACAAATACGGTGATTAAATTTGAAAGATGTTTGTGGAATTTTTTTATCTTAAATATTAGGGTGAATTTTTTTAAAGATAATTCGATTTTAACCGATTACTGAAAAGTTGTTTTCATTAAATATTTTAAAACACTTGGTTTTCAATTAATTAAAACGCCGGTCTTTTAATTCAAATGTCCGGT